>SNQJ01S0035766.1:52830-65696 GCA_010110895.2 Picea sitchensis
TGTGCTCACATATAACTGGTTATAAATGACAACAATGGGTAATGAATAAATGTTGAATTCTAATTGATGAGTTTTTGTGCAAGAGGGAAGTTTTGGGAAAAAGAGCCCCACACTCATTCACCGCCCCTCTAAGTGTGGTAGGTGTGTCCAACAGATTGAATCCACACAAGTGTATTTTTTGTGTGACCTGTGGTCATATTTTGGGATTCATCGTTTTTACAAAAGGGATCATGGTTGACCCTTTGAAGGTTGAGGAAATAACTCAATTTCCTTCCCCATGTACAGTCAGAAAAATTCAGATCCTACAAGGAAAGGCAAATTTCCTCAGGCATTTTGTTCCAAACTATGTTAATATAACAAAGGGATTTATGCACCTTTTGAAGAAATGGGTCCCATTCTGTTGGGATGAAGCCGCGCAACGTTCTTTTCATTCTTTGAAGAAATCATTGGTTTTGACTCCTTTTTTGAGTCCCCCTAATTACAATCGAGACTACTTGTTATATTGGTAGCAACTGAGTCTTCGATTGGCATGTTTCTAGTTCAAGAGGATGATGAACTCCAATAGCATGTCATCTATTACTTGATTCTCACTCTCATGGGTCCTAAACTTAAATATTCTCATGTAGAGAAACTGGCACTGGTAGCTTTTCATGTCGTCCACTGACCATGGAAGTCACTTCTAGAACCGCATGATGTCTGAGTTAGTATAAAAACTGGGATTTAGGTAGGAACACTCATCTCCTTACTATCCATAGGATAACGATCAAGTTGAAGCCGTCAACAAGTCATTACACAACTACATTTGGACCCAAAATCTGAAGACATCCTCCAATGCCACCCAAAAAATTGGCCTTGTCGTCATATTTTACCCTTTAAAATTTGTAATTTTCTTGTTCTATTTTTTTGAATTGGCCATGATAGTCATCGGATATTCGACTAATAAGGAATTTCTATCATTTTTTCTATGGCTAGGCATCATATTTCCTCATACCCTTTCCCTTTGACCTGGACTTAGTCAATCGCTCCTCACATTTATTACAGTAATGGTCAACAGTCAACAGACATCAGAAATCCGATGTCCATTTATTTATAAAAACCCGGAATGCTAGAAACATTCCTACATTTTTGTTATACTAGCGACAACTTGCGAAGGTTACAAGGACTATGTTTCCTGCAAAAAACCATAATTGTTTTATTTTTTACTATCATTACAACTATTTGAAGTGTGGAGCTTGATTTTTTAATATCAATAATCGTCATTGAAGCGTGGTAAAACAAAATTTCACATAACAATATTCCTAATCCACAATAACAAAATCGACAACTACTTGCTAGATTGTGGGACGGAGTGAAAATAAAGGGTGATGGAAAATGTTATTTTCCTTGTAGTCAATGCATGGGATTTAATAGGAGAAGATTAAAGATCTCAACAGCTAAAATACATTGTAGGGAACATGGAAACTTTGAGGGGGGCATGAATATAGTCCATTGGTAAGTTGTTGATTTTATATTTCTTTATATTGATCGCTTTTGTAAATGTATGTATCATTTTTATATTTTTTATATATACACTAATATCTTTTGATGTTTGTAATTATAAAGGAAAGGAATCCTAGGGAATATACACACATGGAGAATGTGGTTGCAAAAAAAGCATTGGAGGAACATGGAGTTGTGAATATTGAATATCAAGTTAATGGTCATATGGAAGATCATGATCATGTTGATAACATAGTTGAGGATGATGGTACAAATACATTGATCCATGATACATTTAATGTTAGAATGTATGATGATCATCATGAAAATGATGAATTTGATGATGTTCATGATTTACCTCTACTTGAGAAGGCAAACGAACCCATTTATGAAGGCTCCAACATAATTCTTCTCTATGTTGTATTGTTGATAATGAAATTGAAGGTTATGAATGTTTTTTCAAGAACATCGATCACAAAGATGTTAAGGTATGTAATATATTTCATCGATCACATATATATGATCATGATAAAGATTATCTTTGTTCGTCTAAATTTTTTATTTTTAGTTCATCAGTAAAATTAATAAGGATGAAATATTTGTCGTTAATATTCTTCATATTATATTAACCATTTATTTTTTTAAATTTGTTGTAGCAACTTGATAGCTGAATATTTGTTACCACCATCAAATATTTGATCTCGCACATACCGAGATTTATATTCCATCATGAAATATATTGGAATGGAGTATCAAGCAATTGATACATGTCCCAATGATCATATTATATATTATAAACAATGTTGGGTGCAGGCCCAGTTTTGAGGAAAAGAAGCACGTGTAAGGAAGACGCACATGGAGAAAAAGCAACACGTGTAAGGCAGACACGCATGTAGTAAAAGAAACACGTGCAAGACAGATGCACATGCAGAAGAGGAAAGCATATGAGGCATGCATGAAAGAAGACCTAGCCACGATAGTGTTAGGGTTTTGGTAAGAATATGTAATGGAC
The DNA here is from genome assembly GCA_010110895.2 of Picea sitchensis. Lineage (NCBI taxonomy): Eukaryota > Viridiplantae > Streptophyta > Pinopsida > Pinales > Pinaceae > Picea > Picea sitchensis. The sequence goes on from SNQJ01S0035766.1 coordinate 55,322, forward strand.
AACAAGCCAAAAACATGTATAAGTAGGTACCTAGAAGGTCTAGTTTGGGGTTCAAACATGGTTAAGTAGTTTTTGTTTCTTAATGCTCAAGTTTGATGAGAGAGGACTAGAATGATTGTAAATCCGATATGTTTTGTAATTTGTTGAGCCGAGGAGGGGGAAACGGGGTAGATATTGAGGGTTAGATCACAGGCTGAGGATCCTGATGTGATCTAGCCTACCTCATTGTAGATCTCGACCCACTGATGGAGAGTTGTAATGCGCACGACGCTGTAGTTTTGGAAACACCATAATAAAAGAGCAGAGCAACCAAATCTTTGTGGATGTATCCGAGGAGGGGTGAACCATGGTAGATCATGTGTTATGTGATTGAATATTGTGTATTTCCTTTACTGTCAATGATTAGATGTTATACAAATGCATGAATGACTATTTAGATATGATTTTTTACATGCATGAATAAGAATGACAGGGTATTCAATATAAGCTAAATGTTAAAGTAATAAATGAAGATCACATAGCTTAATACTAGATCCCCACTCATTCCTAGGCTACAAGCACTTGAGCGTTGCAGCAACCAATAGAACTATCTTGGGTGAGACTCCACAGTGCACTCTATGTACTATGTTTCCTTCTAGTTTACCAAAGGGGTTGATAGTTTTAAAGGGGTTTTGTTGGAAACCATGGTATACATGAACCTGGGTCAGTCCAAGAAATGTAGTAAGAATAGTAGAATACCAACAAATGGTTTCGTTGTCGACTGAAACAGAATGGGATTGAGTGAATGAGATTTGCTAAAGAATCGTGACAAGAATGTCATATCTGGTGAGGAAACGTTAAAAATAATGAGATTATAAAATGGGATGTTTAGACCATGGAACCCAATGAAGGTGGAGATCGAGAGTTGGGTGAAAACAAAGGAGCTGAAATTTGCACAGAAATATAATAGAAAATTGAAGTTAACACCATGAAAATATTTGGACAAGTACGTATTTAGCGACTTGCATGAAGTATTTTTCTGTGATTTATTGTATGTGTTGCAGGAGAGGATATTGAGATTAAAATACAACCACCCTAAAAATAGGATCAGACAACTAGAATGGAATTATGTGGATATTATGCAGTTACAACAAGTTGAAAATAAATTTACATGTGCAGTATATTTCTAGTTAGACAACATTGTTGTAGGATTTATCACAGAATTTGTAGTAGATACTACGAAATCCTACAACGCAATAGAGAAAGAGTTCCTAAAGGGACCTAGAGGTAGGTATATCATATAGTTTTATACTTCCATCAATTTTTTAATGTATAACAAAGGTGTAATGACAATGGCATCAGACAACTAAACTTCCCTGTGTGCATGGAGGAAGGGGGGAAGCACTGACAAGAGACAGAGAAATGGAGGAAGAGATGGATAAAGGAAAGAAGGAGGAGGCCTTGGATCCAATCATGATGGAGGAATACTAGATCAAGAAGTTCATGGCAACAACTAGAAGAAAATGCAGTGGAGCACCCTACCAATATAATATGAACAATAAGAAGAGAGCCATAGTCGTGAGGAAAGGCTTGGAAATTGATGAAGAAGAGGTAGAGGATCTATGGGCTATGGAGAAGATTGAGGAAATCCTACGTGAAAAATACGAAACGATGAAAAGATGTCCAAGGGAAAGAACCGAAGGAAGAACTCCTATCCATATCAGTGTTAGTGTGGAACCCATAAAACCATGTGCAACCAATACACCAGAGAGAACACCACCGTTTAAACAACCGAATTTCAGTGGAAGAAACACAACAGGAAGTACATCTACACAGGGAGAAACAACTTGGGGAGCCATTTCAAGAAGAATTATTCAAGGATCTACATCACACGAAGGTAGTAGTCCAACAAAGTTTGCAATGGCAGGACATGATCCCACCATTAGGTTACCATAATTCAAGGGAGAGGCATCTGAGGACCCTGAGAATCACTTGTTCATCTGTGAAAAGATTTGGGAAGCAAAGGAGATCACATATGAGGATACAAAACTTGCGCAATTAGCTATCACACTAAGAGACCGCGCATTGGATTGGTACATGAGCTTAGCTGTAAACAGTCCACCAAGAAAAACTAGAACGATTGTGGATATCAAGAAGTTGTTGATAAATGAATTCCAGAATACTAGCTCAGAGGATCAATACATGAATGAGATGATAGAGATCAAACATAAACTAGGGGAATCTTTTTGGTAGATGGACCAGAGATTCAAACAATTGAAGGGAAAGTTGAAAAATGTCATGAAAGATATGCAACATAGACATCTATTTGTGAATTCCCTTCTACCACACTTGAAATACCCTTTGAGACAAAAGAAGTTTGAAAATCATGTAGAGGCTCTGCAGGTAGCCTTACAACAAGAAGAGAACCAATACTAGAATACAGATCCAACAATAGAGCCTGCATGGATGATTTTAGGGGCTAAATTTCGCTCATGGGCTAATTTTCCACAGTTTTTCCAAAAACGAGATTCTCTATTTTAAAAATGATTTGCCCAAATTCTATAGGATAAAATTATTTTACCTTAAAAATCGTCAAAATTTTATAAAACCTATATAAATCCTTATAAATTTCAATATTTTTACAAAAATATCGCCAAACATTTATAGTTGGCATATGAAGGATTAGTAAGATTCGCCAAGGTTTCTACATTTTAAAATAAATTTCCATCCTTAAAATCATCCCTAAATAGAGGAGTTGAAGGAGGATCTAAAGAATTTAACATTTCAACTGAACCAGAACATGAGTAAGGACAAAAGAGAAGGTGTTTCATGTACCACATGTAGGACAGAAGGACATCACAAGAATGATTTCCCAACATTCATGTAGTGCATGGCAACAGGACTGCCAAACCCTTTGTCGACAAGAGGACTATGGTGTGAGATCTATAAGACACAGGAGCATGATCCATATCATTTTCCAATGATGCATAAATACCAGACATTGCCTAAGAGTTCATAATGAAACTTTTTCAAGTTAGTGGGCCATGATGACAAATATTGCAGGACAATGGAGTTGATGAGGGAAAGAACACCAGACACCTATAGGGTGCAATAAAAAATGATGACAAGACAAGTTGCACCACAATTTAATCAAGTACCATCCCCATATAACACTGCATCACAGCAATATAACATTGCGCAGCCAAAGTACATTACCGCACAACTACATTATAATCCCATGCAGTATAATCAGGTTCCTCAGTAAAACACCCCGCGATGAGATCGAGTTGGTTACAAGGTGGAGGACAAGGTAAAGGAGGCTTTGGAAGAGGCAGAGGATCGGTGGTATGCCATAACTATCAAAAACCAGGACACTATGCAAGAGAATGCCCACTTCCACCTACAACATGTATGTATTGTCGCGCATCATATCATGACATAGAAGACTATCCGACATTATTGGGGAAGATCCAGGAAAAGAGGAAAAAGAACAATCAGAATGTTCAATGGATTTCTGCAGAAGCAAGGGATGATGGAAGAAATATCAACATAGTTACRTGCGGAGGAGCTAAAACAAGAGATGACKCAGTAAGCCAAGATCCAACACAAGACCAATGGGTGAAGCAGAATTCTGAACCACATAAGYAGTTTGATGCGCGAAACRAAAAGGAGTTATTAAAGCAAGCCATACAAGAATTCTTGAAGCCATACATTGCATCTACATCAATTGTGCAACATACTTAGGATGTACCAACGTACGATATGCCTTCATCATTGGATCACACTAATGAAGGACAAACCCTAGGACAAGTAAGTACCATAAAGGATTTTATTCAATCCTGTGTTAAACTACTAAATGATCCATCATATGTTAAAGTATTAAAAAATATGTTAGAAATATGTAACACAAATATAGAGGGAAAACTAGAGCAGAAAATAGTTAATCACTTTCATACAAGGAGGAGGCAAAGTAGAGAGTTCAAACTAAATGTCAACATTGGAGATTTCAACATGGTGGATATTATACTGGATTTAGGCTCCGAAGTAAATTTGTTACCCAAGAAGACATGACAATGTATGGGAGAGCCCACATTAGGATATCCATATGTTCAACTGAAAATCAAAAATCAACACATGGTTCTGCCAATTGGAAGGATAAAGGGTGTGACAATAGATCTGGATGGAGTGCACACTAAAGTCGATTTTGAAGTGATAGAAATAGTGGATGGAACAACACCTTATCCAACATTGTTTGGATTGGATTGGTAATTTGACAACTAGGCCATAATCAATTTGAAGACAAGGAATATGCCATTCGAGTAAGGATAATACAGAGTCGTTGTGCCACTAGGCCCATCAAAAAGAGAAATGTTTGTAGAACCCACTTTCTTAGACCTGGAACAAATCAACCAATTATACAGAACCATCGTGTGAGAAGAATATTATGTAAATCCAACTACAGATGGAGTACTCAGCTGGAGAAGAATCACATCATGTGCTTCTGACTCAGATACAAGGTTGGAGAATTGGCAGCAGAGATTACATGAAGTATCCACAAGAAGGTGCGCAAGAATAGACTGCATAGTAAGATGGGTAGGTACATAGATAAGAGAACCTCCCAGTTTTCATGGGGTGAATGACTTAGAATAATTCCTAACAATATATGAAGATGAAGTGTTAGAAAATCATAGGCTCTTATCTCTGGACATAGAACTCAAGGAAACACCTGCAATATGGTGGGGTGCGCACAAAGAGACAGTAAAGGACTCGTACCAATGTAAGATATTAATGCGCATTATATTTAGCAGAGAATAGGGAAGCAATGAACTGCAAAGATATGATGGATAGGGGACACCAAAAAAACACTTGGAGAAGTGAAAAACAGTATGGAAAATGACACCACTAGAAGAATGGCCTCATCACTTCATTCAAACATTGGAAGGAATTCTAGAAAACGGGTATGTATACCAGGAATTGCGCAAAGGCATTGTAGAATGGACAAAATTACAACATAATTTTATAGTCACTTTCTCATTTGAACATGAGAACCCCAACATTGATTCAACACTCAAACAAATAAGAGGGGTGATATTTATTAAGGAACCAGAGGTTGAAATTATAATAGAGTATCAACAGTAGAATAGACAGACAGTGAAATAATTTTTTTCATGCTATCATGTGGAGGAAGAAGGACGAGATGAAGATGACCCACACAATATTCAAATTACAGAAATTAAAGGAGAAAGAGAGGTGGAAGGTCCATCTCTGGCATTAGAAGTATTTTTTGTGCCAGTCAAGGTGAAGAAAGTAAATATTGGGACAAATGATAATCCCAAAATGGCCAGTATTGGAGACTAGTGGGATGAACAAACAATAGAAAGAATAACACAGTTATTGTGCGAGTATAGTGACATATTCCCAACAACCTTTACAGATATTAAAGGCATAGAAAGAGAGCTAGTAGAGATGAAGATACCTCTCAAACATGAGGCTAGATCTGTCAGAAAATGACCATATAGATTGAACCCAATATATAAGCATAAAGTAAAAGAAGAAATTAACAAAATGTTGGAAGATGGAATCATAGAACCAGTAGAAGAATCAGAATGGATAAGCCCTATGGTAGTCTAGGAGAAGAAGTAAGGAGACATAAGGATACATGTCGATATGATAAACTTGAATGATGTTTTCCTACATGACCCTTTTCCCACCCCTTTCACACATGAGGTATTAGAGAATGTGGCCATGAAGCATACTCATTCACATATGGATTCTCAGGCTACCATCATATTAAGATAGACCCAAAAGACATGTACAAGACCACTTTTGCCACAGAATGGGGATCCTACTAGTACATAGTCATGCCTTTTGGGCTGAAGAATTCACCAACTATATTCTCAAGGGTAGTCATAGATGCCTTCAAATAATTCATCCATCAGTTTTTTGAAGTATATCTGGATGATTGGACAGTCTACAATCTATTGAAAGATCATGTAGAGGTGTTAAGGTTGATGTTGGAAAGATACAGGCAGTGTCAAATATCATTAAATATCAAGAAGTGCATCTTTGGGACACCTTTTGGAATACTATTAGGACATATAGTCTGTAAACAAGGGCTATTGGTAGATCCTGCAAAGGTTGCAGTCATTGTTAACTTACCACCACCCAAATCAGTACGCCAGTTGAGAGTAACACTGGGACACACAAGCTACTATAGGAAATTCATAAAAGGTTATGCATAAATCACTGAGTCGATGGAGAAACTATTGAATAAGGATAGTAAATTCCAGTAGAATGAGGACTATCAGCGAGGTTTGGACACTCTAAAAGAAAAAATAGTCACAACACCTATACTAGTATTTCCATACTGGGAAAATACATTTCATGTGCATGTAGATGCATCATCCATAACACTTGGAGCTATTTTGGCGTAGCCAGGAGTAGGAGAGTTAGACCATCCTATATCATTTTCAAGCAATGGTATATGCAGAGTCAGAGAAGAACTACAATACTACAAAGAGAGTTAGACCATCAGAGTTAGAGAAGAACTACAATACTACAGAGAGAGAAGGCCTAGCAATGGTATATGCACTGCAAACATTTAGACACTATCTACTTGGGAAACACTTTAAAATGTTCATAGATCATTCTTCCCTTCAAGTACCTAGTCAATATGCTAGTTTTGGGGGGGAGAATCTATAGATGGTTACTATTGTTTCAAGAATTTGACTATGAAGTGATAGTCAAACCAAGGAATTTGAATGCAGGACCTGATCACCTGTCGAGGATCACCAATGGAGAGGAACCTACAAAATTAGAGGACAACATCCCTGATGCACAGTTATTTTTGGTCCAAGTAGCTGATGGATATTTTTCTGACTTCATTAAATACTTGAGTATAGGGACTACGCCACAAGAATTCAACACTGTGCAGAAGAAAAATAGGGTATTCAAAGCTACATACTATCAATTTATTGTAGGACACTTACACAAGATGGGCGCAAAAAATATCTTGAGAAGATGTGTACTATAACATGAAAGGCCTAGTATTTTAGTAGAGGCTCATGAGGGAATATATGGAGGACATTATGCAGGAAAACATACCACGCGGAAGGTATTGCACGCAGGACTATGGTGGCCGACCATTCACATAGATGAAAAGGACTACTTCGAGAGTTATGATTTATGTCAGAGGGTTGGAAAACCTAATAGACAAGATGAGATTCCCCTGAGAGCACAAGTAACCTTAAAAGTATTCGACAAATGGGAAATAGACTTTGTGTGAGAAATTAACCCACCTGCAAAGAGGTCAAGAGCAAGGTATATCATTACTTTGAAAAAGTAATTAACGAGATGGGCAGAAGCAACACCAGTAAAATATTGTAGTCCAGAGACATCAACACAGTTCCTGTTTGAGAAAGTGATCACTAGATTTGGATGCTCAAGGATTTTGATGAGTGACCAAGGAACTCACTTCATCAATAGTACTATCAAGGCTATGACTGAGGAGTTTGAAGTCTATCATCAAAAGAGTACACCTTATCACCCTCAAGAAAATGGAATAGTGGAAGCCTTTAATAAGATCCTAGAGAATGCTTTGACAAAAATATGCAATGTCAATAGGGATGATTGGGATTTGAAGATACCAGTAGTATTATGGGAATACAAGACTACATGCAAAAGTTTGACATGACAAAAAAAATTCAGGTTGGTGTATGGACAAGAAGCAGTGGTGCCATTAGAATTTTTGGTACCTAGTATCCGCATAACAACAATCACCAACATGACAAAACGAGGCACAATACAAGAAAGGCTAATTTAGCTGATGGAGATGGAAGAAGATAGGATTCTAGCAGGATTTCACCAAGAAGTACATAAAGGAAGGGACAAAGCTTGGCATGACAGACATATTAAAAAGAAGAGTTTCAAGGAGGGAGACCTAGTCTTGTTGTATGATAGTAAATTTCTTCAGCATCCAGGAAAATTCATAATGCATTGGTTGGGACCATATGAAGTGAAGATTGTCATAGAGGGGGGAGTTGTACAATTGAAATATTTAGGAGGTACGAAACTCAAAGGAATTATCAATGGGAGTCGAATTAAACTGTATAGGGATAATCGACCTCCTAACACTCAGAAAGTTACCACGCAGTAAGAAGATATGTATATAGTGTATTATAGTCGAAGTAAGGGAGGGAAAATGAGAAAAATAAATAAAAAGAAGAAAACGAAGGATAGCCATAAAAATTAAAAAGGGAATAAAAATAAAAATAGATCGACACACATGGAGGGTCTTGACAGAATAGAACTGGTAGAATAGAACAATGCGCTGCAAGAAAGCCAGGGTTCGAAAACATTACACGCAGAAGAGAAATCAATGGGTAGAAAGGTACAACGTGCAAGAAACACAACAAAAAGTGAAGAAGTGAAATTGTCAGTGTGGCACAGCGGTCACTTCTCCTCCCCGCTATAAAATTAGAAAAACAAGGAATGCAACCCATTGTATTATTTTCTAAGGAGAAGAACACAGAGCCAAGTGGAAGAGAGATGGAGTGAGAATTTGCACTACCATATGTTTATTTGGAAGCCTGTATTTCATATTTCCTCGCCATGTCACCACCAAGGGTTGGAGCGTCAAGCAGATCTGGAAGAAACACACAGAGTAGCACTCAAGTGCCACAAACCAGAACAAACAAGATACCCATAATGGTGGATGTGGATGAAATCCACACAATGGAGTTTGAGAAGACCACATTGCATGTGGAATAGGAGCAGGAACCCACATAGGAGCCCGAGAAGCCGGAAGAGGACGTCAAACAAACGAAATCCGACGCGTCCAGGGGAAAGGGTCATAACAAGAAGAATCGACCATGGGTTCCATGCAGTAGGGCCTAGAGTCGGAACGAGAGAATGAAACATAGCAAGAGGTCATACGAGAGGGTGGGGTATCATCCCAATAAGGGAGAAGAAGGAACGAGAAGAGAGTAGTGCGTAGGGATTACAACACATACAGGAGGAATTGGCCATAGTGATGCAAAAAATTCCCAAGGGAGTGAAGATCGACGATAACATAGTAGGAGGAGTTGATAGCCTTAAATACTCCGACCATGATGTCTCTGATGCCATAGTGTTCCTAGATTTGGTAGCACAAAGCTACCTAGAAAGTAGGGGAGAAATCCCATCAGGTGCACCACTATTGGATCCTGGGACTATACAACATCGACATCATGAACTTATTAGACATACCGCACTTCAGGCGCGAGAAACACATAAACTAATGTGTCAAAAAATAATTAGCAAGGGTGCATGGAGGAATCTTGTGGATGGATAGGCCAGTGCCTATCAATGTTGACCTCATCGTAGAGATTACAGGGCTACCCACAGATGGGGAGAATCTGGAACAATACCTAGAAGACAAAACTAAGGTGAAATCCATCTCAGATGAAATCAAAGAAAAGTATGGCGCAGAGAGGGGTAGCATAGGTATCAGAATCAATGACATCAATGATCCTATGACATAATTTTCAACAAGATTGCTTGGTTTCAAATTAATCCGCAAGTGTCAAAAAGAAGAAGCGCATGCAGGAGTAGTAGCAGTTGTGACACAGTGTGCAAAGGGGAGCTCGATGAGTTGGGTCACTTATCTACTAAACTCGTTCCTTGAATATTGCAAGGATGCACAAGAATGGGGATCTGAGTTCCACTATTCATGCTTACTCATCCTCGTTTCACTTATGGGGTGGCAAGAACCCACATACAGCTTGTTCCTGCCAAGGACAGGAAAATGTGGCGCAACACACTACACATCCCTTCGCAGTACAAGTAATCCCAAAAATAAAAAACTTAACAGTGACATGCTCTCGATATACTTGAGAGAGATACAAAATAGAGTGCATATACATGGAGGATTCTCATAGAAACTATCCAGGAGTTTGTGCAGGTAGTGAACTTCCAGGCATCGGGCCACATTATGTGGCTACAACCAAAAAGGGATCAATCTAAGGAGTGGTTGCAGTTGAAGTACTTCATAACAATGCAGGACATCCAGATGGAGGTCCAGGAATGGCCCAAGGAGTGGAGATTACAAAAAATACCAAAGATGGTACCAGGACCACAAACGAGGACGCAGGACAGAACAATCCCTGTGCAGCAAGCAGGGACAAATGGAGCAAGCACCAAGAAAAATTTTGCACAGGGCCAAGAAGGGGACATTACTCCTATAAAAAATAAAACCATAAATAAGAATCCATCCCAATGTGTTTTTACACAGGGATCATCGTGCACAGTGCGGACAACAAGAGAAAGAACATAATAAGTGTGCTAGGAGAAAAAGAAGACGGAGACACAAGAAGTCTCAATGGAAGAAGGAGAATGGAAGGATACCAGTAGGGATACA
>SNQJ01S0035766.1:66578-86561 GCA_010110895.2 Picea sitchensis
CATAGCTTCTAGAGGATGGAATCTTACAAGAGTTGCAAGGGAAGGAGGAAAATATACACACAACCATGGCATTCTTCAAACAACGACAGAGAACAATGTCACTACCAGAAAAGATCAAAACTATCACGGAGATGAAAACCTTACAAGCATAGGAAAAGGTAGTATAAGCGCAAAAGATGACACAATGGGCTCAGTTGGATCCCTTGCAAGAAAAGGTAGAACAACTGGTCATTGAGATCAATGCAAAAAAATTGAGTGTAGAGCGCATTGTAGTGGAAGCAAGAGAGTTTCTACAAAAACCAGTCACCACGCAGCTCGTGGAAGATATGGCCAAAAGGAGTAGTCAGGCTCAAGCACAGTGCCAGAGAATCACCGAAATGTTTAAAGTGATGGAACAAGCAGTGAGAGACATTGGATTTAGGAAGTGACTCAGGGCGAGTCACGATGTCAGTATTGGTGGCTTTTGGGAGAAGACCCAATTTTGAGGAAAAGTATCACGTGCAAGGCAACCACGCATACATAAAAAACAACATGTGTAAGGCATACGTGCATGCAGGAAAAGTAGCATGTGCAAGACAAACGCACATACAGAGGAGGAAAGAATGCAAGGCATGCATGCAAGAATACCTAGCCATGATAGCGTTAGGGTTTTGGTAATAAGATGTAATGGTTGGTAAGCCAAAAACATGTATAAGTAGGTACCTAGGAGGTCTAGGTTATGGTTCAAACATGGTTTAGTAGTTGTTGTTTCTTAATGCTCAGGTTTGATGAGAAAGGACCAAAATGATTGTAAACACGATATGTTTTGTAAGATGTTGAGTTGAGGAGAGGAAAACATGGTAGATATTGAGGGTTAGATAATAGGCTGAGTATCCTGGTGTGATCTAGTCTGCCTCATTGTAGATCTTGACCCGTTGATGGAGAGTTGTAATGGACGCGACATTGTAATTTTGGAAACACCATAATAAAAGAGCAGAGCAGCCAAATATTTGTGGACATAGCCCATAAGGGGTGAACCACGATAGATCATGTGTTATGTGATTGAATATTGTGTATTTACTTTATTGTCAATGATTATATGTTAGACAAATGCGTCAATGACTAGTTAGATATGTTATTTTACATGCATGAATAAGAATGGCAGGGTATTCAATATAAGCTGAATGTTAAGGTAACAAATGAAGATCACAGAGTTTAATCCAAGATCCCCACTCATTCCTAGGATGCAAGCACTTGAGCATTGCAACCACCAATATAAATATCTTCGGTGAGACTGCACAATGCACTCTATGTACTGCACTACCTTCTAGTTTACCAGAGGGGCCGATAGTTTTAAAGGGGTTTTGTTGGAAACCATGGTAGACCTGAACTTGGGTCAGCCCAAGAAAGGTAGTAATAATAGTAGAATACCAACAAACAATATGCATTTGAAACAAAATGCCCCGAATGTCATAGCAGTAGATATAGAACATATCAAGTAATAAAAAAGGTGTCTCGCAAGGTTCTTCGTTATATTCCCATTATTCCACGCTTGCAACGACTCTTTAGGTGAAAAACCTTAGCACAATTTATAGATTACCATGCACAGAATAGAAGTGAATATGCCATTCTTCGAATTCTTGTAGATGGTTCTACATTTAGAGACATGGAGGAGAAATAGCCACACTTTAAAGGAGAACCTCTTAATGTTAGGCTTTCTTTGGCAGTGGATGGTGTCAATCCATTTTTAGAGATGAGATCTATTTACTCAGTGTAGCCAGTTTTTGTTATCAACTATAACATTCCTCCATGGATGTCAATAAAGAGGGAGCATATAATGTTGGCAATGATTGTTCCAGGTATTTGTTTACAACAATGTTTTTTTAATTCAATAGCATCCCATTTGTCGTATTTGTTGCATAATGTCATAATTTTTTTTTCATTTACTCATATATATTATTTATGTATGTAAAATGGTTGTAATAATTATGTACTGTATATGTTCAAATCAATTAGGTAAGTACCAAGTTAAAGATATGAATGCATATATTGAGCCTCTTATTGACGAGCTACTAAAGCTATGGAAGGGAATCACTATGTATGATGTCTCTATACCAATAGGGAAAAGGAAATTTCAATTCCATGCAATGCTTGCATGGACAATTCGCGATGCTCCAGGGCTAACACATTTTTGTGGTATGTAATTATAACATGCACTTTAATAGTATTTAACTTTATGAAGTTGATATATTAATCATGTATGTTTTTAAATAATTCATTCATTATATATAATATATTATAATTGACATAATTAATCCATATCTTGCAGGTCTTCAAACAAAGGGAAAATTTTCATGTCCAATTTGTGGTCCTAAGATGAAACCTCGTCGACCAAAAAGTTTAGGAAAGGGGGTGTTTGACAAGTATAGGCACTTCCTCTCTAAGAATCATAGGTATCGAACTACTAAAAAAAATATTTTCAATGGGAAAGAAGAGATTGCATTAAAACCATAGAGAATGACACCTCACCTATGGAAGTTGCAATATAATAGAAATCGTCAAGGTACAGATCAAATTATCTATCTATCATCAGAAAAGAAATGTTTTTAATTTATTTATTTTATAATGTGTTTTGATAATTTACTATAATTGACAACGATTTTTTTAATTTCTTTTACTATGATTCATGATGGCATCCTTCTTCGGTGGTCCATTATGGATGACACTTCACTAGTTTCAAAGTTGGTAGCCCCTGTAACTCCCACCTCAATGATCGTAACTGGGATCATCTTTCCTCCTTGTATGTCGACTCAAATGACAAATGTGGTTAAATCCACTGTCACCGCAAAAACCAACAACATTGCCTCATCGGTTGTCGGTCCCACTCGAGTTTCGAGTTCAACAACATATTTTGCATCAACAACAAATGCTTTCTCTTACAAAATTCCATCAATGGGCATGTTTAACACATTGGTCAATTCTCACCCAATGTCCCAGTTGTCGAATGTTGGTGCGGGAGCACTCAAGCTCCTTACCAAGCCTTGTCTTGGGTTCGAGGTCACATTCCTCCATCATCTCCATTCGTTGGAAGTGGATCTATTCCATTTTTCTACCCTAACCTTGCATGGGGATGGGGTACTTCTATGGGTAGCAGATCCCAATCCACTAGTATGGCATCAATTTCAAGCATATTCACACTTTACAATGGGTTTGGGAGCAACCCTTTCACCGTTTTTGTAGTGTCGGCAGGGGGCAACCCCTTCCAAGGTTAGTCTGCCCCCTGGAAAGGACCTATGCCCTCACTAGAGGCAGCTTTGGGGAGTACCCCTCTCCAATGCCAATGGAATCCCTTCCTATGGATGTCACAAGGGGGAATCCCCTTTCCTGGTCAGTCCACCTGTTGGCCCTTGGTTATGGAAAGAAGCGAAGAACAAGGAAGAAAAGGTGAAAAGAGAACTTCGCAGAAGACACAGTGACTGTCACTGGGTCGAAGTGATAAAAATAGCAGAAAATATGGAGCAAAGTATGGAAGTGAAAGCCATTGGATGAGGAGACCGAGGATGACAGATCAGCAAGGAAGAGGGATCGAGGACAACTCAACAAGTGGAGAAAGCCACCATTGGATTCTTTGGAGCATCGCGCAAGAAGGAAGGAAAGACAGGCTGGCGAAGCCCGAAAAAAGTAGGTCAAGTTGACCTAGGGTTTTAGACACCTAGGGTTTTGGTATCTAGGATTTTGGCACCAAGGTTTTGGCCTAGGGCTATCGGTGAATGATTGATAGAGGTCTAAAGGGCCTAGGTTGGGTTGGTACTTTGGGTTGGTAGGATATTGTTCTTGATATAACTCCATTGTTGTGATGAGATATTATTGTATTAAGAGAGGGAAGTGATGAGAGAGAGAGCCTTCTGGTATTGTAAGATCTTCAGCTGTGTGCGAAGGTTAGGTCCTGCAGCTGGGTGCGCAGGAAGGGGAGAGAAAAAGAGAAGAAGAAAGAAGATCTGGGAGATGAGAGTGCAGACAAGAACTGTATGCTTTACATCAATATAATATAACACAGTTCTGTGGACGTAGCCCTAGAGAGAGGGTGAACCACGTACATATTGTGTTGTGTGTGTGGTTGATGCTTTGATCTCTGTCACTGTTATATTGTTATTTGCATTATTCTATTAGATCAGATCTGTAACTGTGCATGGTAGATCTAGATTGATAAGTGATAAATGCATGTTGTGGTGATGTTGTACTAGATCCACTTGATATTCACGTGGTTGTAGACATCTCTGTCCTGCAACCCCCTCGTAGATGCTTCGGGTGAGACTGCATCTTCTTCGTAGGTGTTGTCGAAAGGGCCAGGAGTTAGGGCTTGTTAGTGCACTCTTGGAGCTGAACCCTGGGTTCTCCCCTGTTCCAACAAATGGTTATGTTGTCGAGACAAGAATCTTCTTGAGGGAATGTCAAGGTGGTTTCCATCAAAGACAGAAACTCAAAAGTGGATATAAGATCAGTAAAAGGACTTCGTTGAAGCCCAAAATAAGAACCATAATCTTAGTGCAGAGGACTGGTTGGAGAAGTACATTTTTACATATATACATGATATATTCTTTAGAGGAATCCACCAAGAGATGTATGAGTGGCTAGCTAGATTAGTCGATACCCAGTTCGAGATCTGATCTAGACTTCTTGTGGTTTGGACGTCGAAGTTTATCAAGAAGGTCAAAAGAGTTGATAAGACCATATCACGAGTAGTAGATCACTGGTTCAATAGTACCATTGATGGTATATCATAGAGTTTGACGTTGACAGAGTAGAGTCATACAGCCAAGCTAAAATATATTTCTTTAAAGGACCCAGAGGAAAATGTTTTCACTTTCTAAAGTTGAGAATCAATATGTTGTTGCATGAGAATAACATCTTGAAGATACAATAGATTGGCTGGATCCAAAAATGCTAATGTTCAACAATTCAGACAGCGACAAAGACACAGAAGCTRGACATATGCGCAGTGGAAGAGTATTCAGAGGGGTTCACCTTGAGAACCTGTTTARGAAMAACTACGAGGAAGAGGGTTTATACAGTGGAGAGGAAGAAGATCTGAYGAACGAAGAACACTCAAAACCCACCAAAACAAAGGAAGGACGAGTTGCAGAGCTTCGATGAAGAGAACCTGAAACCTCAAAAACTGCGCAGACCATCGAAGTAAGTATTGTTATACTTCATGTTGATTCAGTAGTAAGAAACCAAAGTAATCCTAGCCACCAGAGCATCCAAAGAACTATCCATAGTATCCCACCACATATTCAGTTAGGAACCCTAGGAAGATCTATGGAAGATGAGATGAGACTTACTATCTTTAGGGGAGATGGATCTGAAGATCCTGATCATCATTGGCTTCTGTGCAAAGCCGTATGGAATATTAAAAATGTCTTCGATGAAGCTGTTAAAAGGACCCACTTCATTACTACCCTAAGGGATCGTGCACTGAGCTGGTACATGAAGCTTGTCCAAGGACTTGCGCAGCCTAATCCACTGGGCGAGATCAAGAATGAGCTAATCATAGAGTTCAAGAAACCTAAGTCAGAGTCTCTATGTATTACAGAACTGAAGGAGATCAATTAGAAAGTAGCCGAGCCTGTTTGGGAGTTCGATCAAAGATTCAAGACCTTAACAAGTCGATTGACTTTTCAGATCCTAGATGAACAGAATAAAGAATGGTTCATTGTTGCCCTGTTACCACACATAAGATTTCCTATGATGTAGTAGAAGATCTATTCACAGGCTAAGGCGTTATATATCACTATGAAACTTGAATCAACCCCTATGGGAGAATCTAGCTCAGGTATGAGCCAGCTGACTAGTTTGTCTCTTCAGGTCGAGGATATGAAGAAGGACAAGGGGAAGGACAAATGAGATGATATATGGTGTGTCAGATGTAGATCAGAAGGTCATGACAAGGAACACTTTCCTTTATTCCATGAATATTTGGCCTCGGGAGCACCGATCCCCTTGAAGCAAGTCAACCTACCCTGGTGCGAGGTATGCAGAAATAGGCACCTCACAAGTGAGTACTACTACATGAAAAAGTATGTCCAAACACCTACAAATCTGTACTGTACATTCTGTAAGTCTATAGGACATGATTATAGGGACTGTAGGTCTTATTATCTCATTCATGAGAGGTTGAGAGACATATATAAGATCCAAGGCGAAGTACATCAAGAAGGAAACACTACGCAGTATAACTCCCCAGGAAGAGGAAACTCTAATCCTCGCGGTGGATACAAAGGATGAGGACGAGGAGGAGGAATGGGTCAAGGCCAAGGAAATATCATCTATTACAAATGCGCACAACCAGGACACCTTGCAAGGGATTATCAGAACCCTTGTACCACTTGCAGCTACTGCAGCTCATTTGACCATGTTATAGAAGAATGTCATGTGCTGCTTGCTAATCTTCAGGAAAAATGAGGACCTCAGCAGAACCCACAAGTGCATCTTATATATGTTGAAACTCACGAAGGAGACCTTAGATTCATTGTCATAACCAGAGGAGGCGCTACTACAGGAGAGGATAGAATGACTCAAGGAAATCTTGCAGAAGACCCAGGTATCAGGAAGGCCATAGAGAAGACCCAAGCCTTTAATGCAAAGAAAGAAAGACAAATCTTTGAGGAAGCAAGACAAGAATTCAAATAAGATCAAGGTTCCTCGTCAAAAACACAACCATAAATAAGAGAGTATGGAATGCCTCACGCATTTGATCAGTCTGCTTCGCCGAGAGAAGGAAAAGAGGTAAGCAAGCTCATGGACTTTTTATACACTTGTATTAAGTTAATTCAGGATGAGAATGTTGTTCAAGATCTACAGAACTTAATCAGACAGTATGAACTAGGAAATACAGACCCCTTACTGAATAGGGTAGTACACCAAATTGATAAGAAGAGAAGGGAAAATAAGGAATTACATTTGAATGCTGAAATAGGAGAGTATGAGATAGACTATGTGGTCCTCAACTTAGGGTTGGAGGTCAATGTCATGACGAAGAAAACTTGGGAACTAATGGGAAAATTGAGGTTGATCTATTCCCCTATCAGGCTTAGGATGGCTAATCAGCAAGATTTCAGCCCATTTGGATGATTGGAGCATGTCTCTGTGGACATCGACGGGGTAAGAACATTTTCATATTTTGAGGTAATTGAAATAGTTGATGATAATTTTCCATACCCTGCGTTGTTAGGAATTGATTAGGCCTTTGATAACTCTACTGTTGTTGACTTAAAGAAGAGATGCATGAATTTTTAAAAGGATGGCCTTAGGTTCATTGCACCTTTAGATCCAGATGAAGGTCAACCATACACAGATCCCATCAGAGAAGAAGACTATGCATATGCACTAGAAAACATATACAAACTGACAGCCAGACAACAAGATTACATCAACCCTACATCCGATGGGAATCTGAGCTGGTGAAGTGACAACGTGTGTTCATCATATTCATAAGAAGCACTGGAAAAATGGCAGAACCAAATGTACGAAGCATCCACTAGTAGATGTGCTAGATTAACTAGAGAAGTCTGCTGGATCGGCACAACAGTAAGTAACTTACCCACCTTTGATGGTATGAACCCTTTAGAAGAATTCCTATCAGATTTTGAAGCAAATGTACCAACACAACAAAGATTGTTGGCAATGGATGAGGCCCTAAAATCCACACCAACAAGATGGTGGGGAACACACAAAATTAATATTACAGACTAGGCACAATGTCGAACCTTGATGACAGTGCGGTTCTCGGCACAAGAAGTCGGTTGCTAAGTAAGGTATATTGGTCAAAGTTTCCCAAAGGACCATGTGCGAAGCTGCGAAGAAGCCTAGAGTGACATCCCTTGAGAACAATGGGTGAACATATTCATTAACACACTGGATATGACCCCTATCAAATGGTACCTTCAAGCAAAGCTATGCCTCATCACTACAGACTGGGAAGGTATGATTCAGAATTTTGTAACCACCTTTTTATTTGAAAGTGAATATCCTTTAGTAGACCAAGCGTTACATATTGTGAGACAGAAGGTATTCAAAGAGGCATCTAGCCTCCCTATGGAACAAGAAGAGGATGAATGGACTGCGCCTCTCCAAAAATTGCAGAATTGCTACAACATCAATGTTGACGATGATGATCCTAGGAAGGTAAAAATCACAGAAACAAAAGGCCAAAGAGAGGTGGAAGGACCGGGAGTTGAGCTACCATTTATTCGTCAACCAATCAAGATTAAAAAATTCAATATTATGATATAGGAGACACCAAATCTTGCCAATGTCATATATTATTGGGATGTTGCTACCATTGACAAGATTACAGAGTTGCTGCACAAATATCAAGACTTGTTTCCAACTAATTTCACTGATATGAAAGGTATAAAAGGTCCTATGGGAGATATGAGGATACCTGTGAAACAAGGTGTGAAGCCAGTCAAGCAAAGACCCTATAGATTGAACCCGAAATATAAGGAAAAAGTGAAGATTGATCTCGACAGAATGCTGGAAGCAGGGATTATAGAACCTGTCAAAGATTTAGAGTGGATTAGCCCTATGGTGGTACAAGACAAGAAGATGGGCGATATCAGGATCTGCATAGATCTCAGGAATTTGAATGATTCTTGTTTTCATGACCCTTTCCCTACACCATTCATTGATGAAGTACTAGGTAATGTGGGAGGCCAGGAGGTATATTCTTTTACAGATGGATTTTCAAGATACCATCAGATCCAGATTGCCAAGGAGGACCTCCACAAGACCATGTTTGCCACAGAATGGGGATCCTACCAATATACAGTGATGCCATTTGGACTAAAGAATGCCCTAGCCATCTTTTCCAGGGTGGTGGTAGAAGCCTTCAAAGAGTCCTTGCATAAATGTTTAGAAGCATATTTTGATGATTGGACTGTGTTTAGTTTGTTGAAAAACCATATTGAATGTGTAAGGCTAATGTTGGATAAATGAAAGTAGTGTCAAATTTCTTTAAATATGAAGAAGTGCATCTTCTTCTCACCCTTTGGAGTGTTATTAGGTCATATTGTATGCAAGCAGGGATTGTTGGTCGACCCATCTAAAATTGAAATTATAGTTGATTTACCGCCTCCTACTTCAGTTAAACAACTATGCACTACGCTGGGACATACTGGCTATTACAGGAAATTCATCAAAGTATATGAACATATTACAACACCTATGGAGAAGATGGTAAAGAAAGACTGTCGGTTTAGCTGGACAGAAGCATGCTCGATGAGCTTCGACACACTGAAACAAAAGATGGTTATTGCGCCTATTCTAGTTTTTCCAGATTGGAGCAAAGAATTTCATGTGCACGTTGATGCATCTTCTATTGCATTAGGAGAAGTACTGGCACAACCTGGAGAGGGGGATATCGACCATCCGTTAGATTTTTCTAGCAGGAAGCTATCTACATCTGAAATTAATTACACCACCACTGAAAGAGAAGGACTAGCCATGGTGTATGCGCTACAAAAATTTCGCCACTACTTGTTGGGAGGACACTTTAAAATGTTCACA
Source organism: Picea sitchensis (assembly GCA_010110895.2). NCBI lineage: Eukaryota > Viridiplantae > Streptophyta > Pinopsida > Pinales > Pinaceae > Picea > Picea sitchensis. The sequence continues at coordinate 76,125 of SNQJ01S0035766.1, forward strand.
GATCACCCAGCGTTGAAGTACCTAGTCAACAAGTCAGTGTTGGGGGGAATAATATGCAGATGGCTTTTGCTGTTTCAAGATTATGATTTTGAAATCATAGTTAATCAGGGAAGAATGAACAAGGGCCCTGACCACTTGTCGAGGTTGGAAAATGGCGAAGAACCCACCAATTTGGAGGATACATTGTCATATTCACAACTGCTTTCCATTAGAAATATTGACGACCACTTCACAGACATAGTCGAGTTCTTGTCAACCAGAATGGCACCTAGTGAGTACACAACTCTCTAGAAGAAACAGCTAGTGGTGCGCGTTGTAGACTTTTCAATTATAGCCGGTCATCTATACAAAATGGGACCCGATGAGATATTAAGGAGGTGTGTTATGGAGACAAAGTTCCCATTGATCCTCACATAAGCTCATGAATGCATTGCAGGAGGACATTATGCAGGGAAAGAAACTGTGTAGAAGGTTCTATGAGCTGGCCTTTGGTGGCCTACCTTACACAGAGATGCTAAAGATTATGCCAGAGCCTGTGATGTATTCCAGAGAGTTGGGAAACCATATAGAAGGGAAGAAATGACATTAGCACCATATATGACCCTACAAGCATTCGAAAAGTGGGCCATTGACTTCTTGGGACCTATAAACCCACCAGGAAAGCACACAAGAGAAAGGTACATAATTACTGCAACAAAATACCTGACTAGATGGGCTAAAGCCATAGAAGTTAAGGACTGTAGTGAAACTACAGCTGCACGTTTTATATTTGATGACATAATAACCAGGTTTGGATGCCCAAAGATCCTCATGAGTGATAAAGGCACACATTTCATCAATAAAATAGTCGAATCCCTGACTGAAGAATTTGCAGTCCACCATCAGAAGAGTACACTGTACCATCCACAAGAAAATGGATTAGTCGAAGAATTCAACAAGACCTTGGAGACAACATTAACGAAGATATGCAGTGTGAACATAGATGATTGGGATTTAAGAGTACCTGCAGTACTATGGGCCTATAGAACCACTTGCAAGAAATTAACACTGCAGACCCCTTTTAAATTGGTTTATGGTCTTGAAGTTGTTGTTCCGATGGAGTATTTAGTACCAAGACTGAGAATTTCTAGTTTTACACACATGGATGATACTGGAGCAGTTCAAGAGAGGCTTGCATAGTTGGTTGAACTGGAAGAAGATAGATTTATTGTAGGATTCCAACAGCAGGTTCAAAAGGAAAGAGAGAAGGCTTATCATGACAAACACATCAAGAAGAAGGCATTCAAGCAAGGTGATTTAGTATTGTTGTATGACAGTAAGCTCCTCAAACATCCTGGGAAGTTCAGAACGCATTGGCTCGGACTGTATGAGATTTCTTATTTTACTGAAGGGGGAGTTGCGCAACTGAAATCATTGAAGGGAGAATGGAAGGAAGGATTAGTAAATGGGAGTCGGTTGAAGTTGTACTACGACAACCAAATTCCTCGCACACCTCAGTAAGAGTAAGAACAAAAGGGTCTAGGTACCAGGTGCAGTTGAAACTGGGTACCAGACATAGAAAAGATAGTCTGCACAAGGATGAGAAGGATGCATAGAGCAGAAAGCAAAGGCTACCCTGCGCAATCCAAAGTCGAAGTGGAATAGAAGGATCAGATCTGAAGTGCCTCGGGATGAGTCACAGGTGAGTGTTGGGGGCCTATTGTCCCTTGGTTATGGAAGGAAGTGAAGAACAAGTAAGAAAAGGTGAAAAGTGAACTTCGTTGAAGACACAGTGACTATCACCAGGTTGAAGTGAGAAAAAGAACAGAAAAGATGGAGAAAAGTATGGAAATGCAAGTAGTTGGACGAGGAGATCGAGGATGATAGATAAAAAAGGAAGAGGGATAGAGGACAAATTAACAAGTGGAAAATTCCACCATTGGATTCTTTGGAGCACCGCTCAAGAAGGAAGGAAATACGGGTTGGCGAAACCCAAAAAAAGCGGGTCAATTTGACCTAGGTTTTTGGACACCTAGGGTTTTGGTATCTAGGGTTTGGGTTTTGGCACCTAGTTCTCGGCCTAGGGTTTTCAATGAATGATTGTAATGTATAAATAGAGGTATAAAGAGCCTAGGTTGGGTTGGTAGGATATTGTTGTTTATCTAGCTCCATTGTTGTGATGAGATATTATTGTATTGAGAGAGGGAAGTGTTGTGAGAGAGAGCCTTCTGGTATTGTAAGATCTTCAGCTGTGTGCGAAGGTCAGGTCCTGCAGTTGGGTGCGCAGGAAGGGGAGAGAAAAAGAGAAGAAGAAATAAGATCTGTGAGCTGAGAGCGCAAACAAGAATTGTATGCTTTACATCAATATAATATAGCACAGTTATGTGGACATATCCCTAGAGAGAGGGTGAAACACGTACATATTGTGTTGTGTGTGTGGTTGATGCTTTGACCTCTGTCACTATTATATTGTTATTTTCATTATTATATTAGATCATATTTGTAACTATGCAGGGTAGATCTAGCTTGATAAGTGATAAATTCATGTTGTGTTGATGTTGTACTAGATCCACTTGATATTCCCCTGGTTGTAGACATCTATGTCCTGCAACCCCCTCATATATATTTCAGGTGAGACTACATATGCTTTGCAGGTGTTGCCAAAAGGGATCGTGTGAGACTACATATGCTTCATAGATGTTGTCGAAAGGGCCAAAAGAGCTAGGCCTGCTGGTGTGTTTTTGTAGCATTGAACATTGGTTCTGCTCCTGTGCCAACACCACCCCTATTCTAGGATTTCATCCTGTCCATTGGGGGTCCGCTGGAGGTAACCCCTATTTTATTCTTAGGAACCAGATAGGTGGAGGTTTTCCTCCATTTAACCAAGGACCAAAATGATTTATCCCAATCTCTATTTCGATAGAAAAATATTTCTAGAAACCTGGTGCCAGCTACAACCTAGGACCTTCTTTGAAATCCACTCATCAATCAATGATGCAAAATGAAGTTGGTTATTTTTGGAAACTACTATATTTGTCCAAGTTGATGAATGATCCATTTGTTATGATCCCGAATTGGCCTACAGTCTCGACCAAATTACCTTCAAACATTCAAAAATTTGAAGGGGGAGACAAAGACCCACAGGACCATGTGATGACATTCCACTTGTGGTGTTCAACCAACCTGCTAAAGTATGATTCGATTAGATGATGTTTTAAGGCAGAACACCTCATTGGAGGTGCTCCAAATGGTATACTGAACTTGAGAGGGTGCCTGCTGCCGATGATTTAATCCATGGTTTCTTTAAACCACTCAACTCCCCTATCTAGTAATGCATGTCAGAGGACATAATTGTTGGCTAAATTTGTACAAGAAAATGCCACAAAAATTTCCGATCACTTTCAGGAATGAAGGAGATGGAAGAGCCTGATTAAGGCTACGGTTCCACTATAGTTCCTCCTCGAACAGTTCCTGAAATCCCTACTCTCGTATATTTCAAAATATGTCACAACATCGGGAGTGATTTTAGAGGAACAAGGAATCTTTAGGGCACAACAATTATATCTTATATACTCTCAGTCAGGCATGCTCTAAGAGATTATGCCGAATGCACCACAATATACTCTTGACTTGGCAAAGATAAATTACAACCCACATGCCAATGGTATAGTAGGTTCTACTCAGTCAAAAGACGCAGATCTAGATGCTAGCTAGATGAAAAAACTTGCTATCCAGGAACCTACTGCGGGTCCAACCACTGGCTCGACTACCCCTGCCACCCAATATTATGATGTACATTATGTGCAAAAAAATACTTCAAAGGGTCCTCAACAGCCCGGAGAAAAAATAAAAGGAAAGGGAAATAAAGGTGGTGGGGGTAATGATAAAAATTCAGATAAAAATGTTGAGGGGGAAAAGGCTAAGAAAAGGAAAGTGAAGTTTCCTTGTAAGATTTGTGACGATGGTCACCTTACTTACCAATGTTCGTTAACGAAAGAATCATAGGAGCTTATCAATTTGAATCAACAAAATCAACCTATTGTGTTGTAAAACTCTTTTCTGCAAGGGAAGAATATGCAAGTTGGTTCTTCCAACTTCAAACCACAAGGGGGCATGTCAAGTTCTCCCTCCTCTGACTGATATAAAAGGGAAGTAAACATTCTTAACTCCTCGAAGATAAAATATGTAGATTTGTCGACGAGAAATCATAACTATGATAACCCTGAGTCGACTGAAAAAGGTAAGAAAACTTTAGAGGATTATGCCCCTCTCCACATAGAGAGACCTGAGAAAGAAACCACGTCGCTCATACCTAAGGGGAATTATAAAAGGGTGACACATAACCCTAATTCATGATCCACACCCAATTATTCAATTGTGGAGGATTTGGCTCAGATGCCTTATGCAATGTCTTCTTTCGAGGTCCTCCAAAGTTTCCCCTTGCAACGTACTATGTTGGTATCTGCCATAGGAAATGAAAAATCTGCTACTCAGCTCATAATTAAGTTTGATGCTACTTATGTGAGACCATGCCTTTCATATCATGCAATATTTCATACAGGGGTTGTGTTATCACATGAAGTTGTAAAGGGTCACATATAGTTGTTATGGGTCATTCATCCTTATATTTTTGAAGTGTTCAGGGAAATATTATATTTTCACCTATTGGAGGAATTTACAGACTCATAGTCCATCTACTAAGACTTTTTGTGTTTTTCAGGATTCATTGCATAACACTGAAAAACACGGAGATTTCGTAGCGCCTGGCGTTACAGAATCATCTACACAGACTGTTTTGTAGTTGCAATACCAAAAGGCACAACAAAATCACCTAGCCAAAGTACACCATCCTGCAAACTCAAAAAGAGAAAAATTTGTGAAAAAAACAAGGGTTTTGTTGCATTTTGGGAGCAGTGTGACACTCGATGTGACCCTTTTGCACAGTGTGACCCGTGATGCGACTCTTCTTCAAGTTTTTAGTGACTAACTTAAAACTTGGATTATGAAAAAATGGGAAGGTATTTTTGAAAAATGGAGGAGGTTTTTGTTAATCACATACCAAATAACAAAAACCTCTCTCATTTTTGAAAAATGTGTTATGTTTAGAGAGATACTAGACACAAAAGTGGCACTACGAAATCTGCAGAGCCATTTTAGGAGTGGCGCTATGGAATTCCCTGTAGCATCTATTGTTGGAGATTTAATCATAAAACCAAAACGAGGAAGTGGGTTTATATGAAATTTTTTGTGGAGGAATATGATATCCTTTTTGAATTTCTGTCCAAATTTAATATTGACCTAGTTTGGCATTTGAGATAAAAAAATTAAACACGAGTGTGTTACGAAATGTGCTACCAATTCTTTGTTTTGCATAGTTGATTGGATATTCGCCTTGTTGGGAGGTTGCCACCTGTCAAGGAGGGTTCAAATGGATTCTCAAGGATCAATTATATTTCAAGGGACACATTCACCTAATTTTTATATCCATTAAATACCTCATGCAGTGAGGTGGAAACAATTTATTAATGACTTCCAACAATTTCCTGAAAATTAGCAGTTTGTTGGATTTTTGTCTCTTTGATCGTTGCCACCTATATCCAAGGCTTAGAATCCAATGGAGGAGATGGGATTCGACCTCTTAAGGATATATGGATTCTATTTTATATTTAATGAAGGAGAGAGCTCTTGTAGAAGGGTTGGATTCATGGGCCAAGAGAGGCTAGAGAGAGTAGGAGCAGGCAGTTTCCCTGTGTGTGTTCATTTGTAAGCCTGTGAGAATTTTATGATTGTAAGCATTACTTCTTTTGGAGAATCATGAGAGCTGTGGTTTCAGATTGTAATTATTTTTTTTATATGTCTTCTTATTTGAATATATTGCAGATTTCAGGATCAAAGGCTGCCAATGATTTATGGATCCCTAAGCAGAAGAGGATCTGTTGTATTTTTTCCCATCGGTCATTGTTTTATTCAAGTATTTGTTGATTTATTAAACTGAGAAGATCTTTGTTTAGTGAACATTCTATCTTATGTTTTCCTTTTTCATTCTTCCATCTATTAGCATATAATCTTGTTTTTTGTTGAGCAAATTTAGTGCCTTCGATTAGTAGAATGTTTATGAGTCCATTGCCCATTGGTGTAGCCTATTAATCTGCAGTTCTCTTCCCTCTCCCTTTCTTTCTCCATCTTGTCGATCCACCTATTCAAAACCAAAATTATCTTTTAAATTTTGATGGGTGTTGATCTTACACTTTAGCAGTCAAAGTGTGACTTTCAATGCTAATAGGTTGTTTGCAACAATCTCTTAATTAAGAGAACCATCGTTGATGAAGGAGCTTCCACATACGTGATGTATTTGTCATGCTTGAAATCCATTGGTTCTCTTGAACTTACCCCTTCTCCTACACTCTTGACTTCCTTTGATGGACGCTCGTTTCGGCCACATGGTAGTATCCCTTCATGTCTGGTCATGCTAGGGGGAAAGTCGATTTGTGTAGAGGTTGAAGTATTCGATGTGTCGCTCGACTATAATATTTTGTTAGGAAAAATTTGGACCTACGCCATGACAATTGTCATCTCTATAGTTTTTCACATTATATGCTTTACCCATGAGGGAAGAATCGTGACTATCAATCAAGTGGATTCCAACCTTTCTGACGTGGAAACTAGTCCCAGGTCTATGGTCCCTTCGATTGAAAACTCTCAGGAAGCCACTGAGAGAATCAGTTGTGGGATGTACCCTTCGCTAATGGGATATTTTTGTTTCCCCACATTGATTTCATACGTTCATTCTACTATGGTGAATAGGGTCACTTTTTTTAGAACAACGTATATATAGGACCCATGGACCCTTCCCTCTCCATCTAGGATGGTTGAAGGTCAATTTTATGACGGGATGGTCGAACCTTTATCTATAGCTGAAATATCATATCGAGCCATTCAACATGACATAACACACCCATATCAAACTCCAATGGTCACCAAGGAGGACGACATATTTCCTTAGCCTATTTAGGCTCAAAACTCTTTGAACTCTCAAGACTGTTTAAGTACCATCTTTTCCTCAGACGAAGAAATTGTCGAGGTGATGGTAGCAGTCGAAAGGCCCTGGGATTATTTGCATCATAGATTGTATTTCCTTCCTAAACTTAGTCGAGTTGAGAATGGAGAGTTTGAGTAAGGAATTGTTGGAAGTGTTGATGGCGTAGTTAATCCCTTGGCCATACATGGTGTCTACGCCGAAGGAAACATGGATAACATATCAAAAATTATCCCAGTCAACATTTCTAAGAATATTGAAATTGTTGAAAACGTCTTTATCGGAGAAGAATGCTCAAAGGACGAGATCACTCAATATATGACACTCTTTAATAAATTTCAAGATGTGTTCGCATGGTCTTACAAGGAAATTCCTGGCATTGATCCTTGAATAGTGCAACATGAGATTCAAACCTGTGAGAATGTAAAGTCGGTTCAATAGAAGTTGAGGTCTGTGAACCCAAGAAAGCAAGTGGAAATAAAGGAAAAAGTTGAAAAGATTATTAACTTAGGATTTATCTACCAAGTTCCTCTGACGGAATGGGTCTCCAACCTTGTTCCTGTTGATAAGAAGCAGGGTACAATCCATGCTTGCATGAATTTTAGGGACTTGAATGAGGCATGTCCTAAGGACAAATTCCCAAAAACATTCATTGATCAAATCTTGGATGAGTGTGCGGGAAGAGAGATATTCTTATTTATGGATGGTTTTTTCGGCTACAACCAAATTGAAATTTATCCAGAAGACTAACACAAGATGGACTTTATATTTTCTTGGGGTACATTCTCTTACATGATAATTTCGTTTGGTCTTAAAAACGTTGGCGCAACAATCCAGCGGGCCATGATGTTTTCCTCTCATGACTTGAAGAACATAGTGGAGGCATACTTAGATGATATTATGGCTCACTCATACAAAAGGGCCTAACATCTCTTACACCTTTTCTTAGTTTTGGAATGATGTCGTTTGTATAGGATCCGATTGAATCCACACAAGTGTATTTTTTGTGTGACCTTTGGTCATCTTTTGTGATTTATCATTTTGGAAAAAAGGATCATGGTTGACCCTTTGAAGGTTGAGGCAATAACTCAGTTTCCTTCCCCGCGTACAGTTAGACAAATTCAGAGCCTACAAAGAAAATGAAAATTTCCTCGAGCATTTTGTTCCAAACTATGATAATATAACAAGGGGATTTATGAACCTTTTTAAGAAATGGGTCCCATTCTATTGGGATGAAGCCGCACAATGTTCTTTTGATGCTTTGAAAAAAATGTTGGTTTTCACTCCTTTGTTGAGTCCCCCTAATTACAATAGAGACTACTTGATGCAGGAGCATCTCAAGCGAGCCAGCGCAGAGATATAAGACAGTTGGAAAAGCACCCAGTGCAAATTTTGAAAATGCCTTGAAACATTAATGAAGTCATCAAGTGGAGGCACACTTGTAAAATGTAAATGGACCTTGAGCTATCCTCTCTCGTCCTTAGTAGGTAGAAGGCATTTATGATATTTAATGCAAGTAGATAGAATTTAAATTCTAGATTAGACAGTTTTAGAGCGAAAGAGGGAAACAGGATATAGACACCCTCATTGTGTATTGTAAGGGAGATTATGCCAATTGAGAGCATAGAGAATAGAAGTGAAGAACATTACCGAGAGAAGAGCATACAGAGCTGGAACAGAGAAACTGTGCTTGAAAAACACCCATGTATAGAGATTTGAGTTAATAGAAGAAGTCTTAATTCAGATTCATGGCATTGTATTTGTTTCTTGTATGTGTATGTTGAATGGTATGTTCATGGTTATACTCTTTCTGTTATACATTTGCTTTGATGCTATGTATGGATGATTTCTTGATTGAATGTTTGAAATTTGAGAGGAAAGGGTAAAGGAATGAGTTTCAATTGTTTCTCTATCTGAGCAAGAGTTCCTGCAAGGAGTGCAGTTGAATTGTCCGCAAGGAGTGCGTTGACAAAGGGTTCAGAGGTTTGTCTCTGAAAGCTCAGACAATATAGATTTTGTTCTCATTCCCTCAGAAGTGCAGCTAGGCACTTGAGCCGTGCAAGGAGTGTGCAGGCCGAGTAAAGCCTCAGAGTTGTGAACCTGAGAAAGTATTGAGAGCCTGTTGTTGCAGGAAGTACGCAGAGTCGAAGGAAGTTCAACACTTGAGAGTGTTTGAAATTTTCCACAAGGAGTGCGTGTAGGAGTATTCTTCAAGACTCAGAGTTGGAGAAAACCTAGAAGGGATAGAGTCTCCACAGCCGCTGAAGAAAGCATAGGAAGTTTGTGCATTGGAATAGTGAGAATGAATTACACATTTTTGTCATAGGCAGTTGAGTACTGTGGAAAAAAACCACTTGGTAAAAAGTTGCAGGAGTCCTTGTGAAGGGAAGAGACGGACGGTCAAAATTATCTGTGGAGAATTCGCAAAGTCCCGTGAGCCGTTAGATCTCACAAAGGAGCAAGAGAGTTACGTTGAGTATTCCCAAAGGTTTCAATCTTAGGAGAGGCAGAACCGTAGATTCAAGCCAACAGGAGTCATTGGAACTACCCGTGGATTTCTATTTTGGGGTTTCGTAGGTTGAAGTCCCGTAATCTTTGCAACAGGACTCGCAAAATCACGAAACACAAAGTCCCGAAGGGACAAAAGGATTGTGTGGGCCATAGATTCAGCAGGGTGGACAGGTGGCGAACTATCAACACAGGAGTCAAATTTCGTTGACCATTTTTGGGTTTCATGGGGTGAAGTACCAAAATCCTTGCATCAGGATTCGCAAAATCGCGAAGTCTGAAGTCCTGACGGACTGAAGGGTCATTGAAAGGTCAACCTTGCGAGCGCGTTGGAGTTTCGGTAAATCAGGTTTTGGGAGTCGAGGGGATGAGTTGCTTGACATCGCAACCCCCGAAATCGTGATAAGGAGAAATCCGATATAGAGAGAGAAAGGGTCAAGTGTTGATTGTTTTTGGGTTTCAGAGATTAAGAGACAAGACGCTTGACCACAGGATTCGTGGAATCGCGAAGTTCGGTCTCCCGAAGCGCAAAGGGATATTCCATGAGGTTTTGTTGTGGGTGCAGATTTCCTGAAAGGGAAATAGGAGAGCCATTTCCAGGAGCTCTTCAGGCCAGTGGAAGAGAAAAGATCCTGTGTGTGTGGACCTTCTGACCTGCGGGTTGAGGAGGGCAGTGCGACATCATTTGGTATCAGAGAACAGAAAGATTTCTTTACTTTATGTAGTAGGGAAAAGGAAAATTCACCATGCCACCAAGGAGAAGGGACAGGAAAACACCCGATCCACCAGAGGATAGGGAAATGCCAAGAAGAAGGGGTAGGCAGATGCCTAATCCAGCCATGGAAAGAGAAATGTGTGATTTACGCGCCAGACTTGAAGACATGGAGACAACACAGAGATGCATAGTCGGTGAT
>SNQJ01S0035767.1:0-35096 GCA_010110895.2 Picea sitchensis
AGTAAATTAATATATCGTCAATAAAAACCAGTACAAATTTGTCTAGGAATTTGCTAAGCACATTGTTCATCAAGCACATGAAAGTGGCAGGAGCATTGGTCAATCCAAATGGTACTACCGCAAACTCATAGTGACCATATCTCGTCCTGAAGGCAATTTTGTGGATGTCTTCACCCTTGATTCGGACTTGATGGTATCCAGATCTCAAGTCAATCTTTGAGAAGATGGAAGCACCTCCCAATTGATCGAACAGGTCATCGATCCGGGGGAAGGGGTACTTGTTCTTTATGGTTACCTTATTGAGTTGTCTATAATATATGCACAGTCAGAGGGTACCGTCTTTATTTTTCACAAACATGACTGGTGCTCCCCATGGAGACACGCTGGGCCGGATATAGCCTCTGTCCATCATTTCTTTTAGTTGTAATTTAAGCTCAACTAGCTCGGGTTGGCTCATCCTGTAGGGTGTCCTAGACACTTACACTGCTCCTGGTGCAAGTTCTATTGAGAATTCAATGCCCCTTCTCGGAGGTAAACCCGATACCTCTTCCGGAAATACATCCCTATATTCTCTTAGTGTGGGGTGGTCTTCGAGGCCTGGTTTGTCATCTTGAATTGATTCCAACACCTGTATCGCATATAATGGACATCCCTTTCTGCAATACTTTCTCATTTGAAGGGCTGATATTCGTCTCACCGAGACAGGTTTTTGGATCCCTTGAAGAGTTATCCTTTTTCCTTCTTCACTTACACATTCTAAGGTTTTATGGTAACAGTCCAGTCTGGCTTTATATGTGGCTAGCCAGTCCATACCAATCAACAGGTCATACGATCCTAGGGGTAATACGTTAAGGGTTGCTTGGGTGGGGAATTCACCCATAGTGAATTGGCAAGATGGTATGACCTCCATTACCTTTCTTTTGGTGCCGGTGGCTAACTGTACCAACCTTGGCTTGGCGTGTTTATGTGGCTATAATTTACACTTATCAACAGCCTTAGGGGCTATATAACTCAAATTTGAACCAGGGTCAATTAGAATAGACACTAAATGGTTGGTGATCATACATTCCATCTCCACCACTGAATCTTGGTGGTCAACTTGTTTATTATCCAAGGCTGCATAAATTTGCGGCACGCTCTTGGCCACGTCATTGACGGTGGCAGCTTCTTGAACGTCGTAAATTCTCCGACTGTTCTGTTGTCGGTGCGGGCAGTCCCTTTGTAGATGTTCTTCTCCACAACCCCAACATCTCAAGGGTTCTTTCTTCAGGTTATCAATCTTTCCTGGGGTAGATCCAAAAGGTTTATTCCCGCTTTGGGAGGGGAAATTCTGCTGGTGTACACTTCAGGTTGGGAAGCTCATCCTTGAGTCCTTTTTCAAGTTTTTAAATCTTGGGGATTTAAACCCCTTTTTCTGGAATCCCGGACTACTCTTCTGCTTCCAGCCTTCACGAGGTTTTGTCCAATGCCCAAGCTGTTCATAACAATATCTTGCCTTTCAGATAGTATCTTCTAGGGTCTTTGGCTCATCGAACTCAATCCTGTTTTGATAGTCCTTAGGTAGTCCACTGATGAATCGTTGCACCTTTGCCTTTTCTTCTTTTATATAGGGTTCGTACCTCAACAATTCGAGGAATCTGCTAACATATTCCTCTATGGTGCGTTGCCCCAGCTTGAGTTCATAGAATTCTTTAGTCTTTTCATCGAAATACTTTTCTGACAGATACTTCTTCCTGAAGTATTTCTCAAACCATTCCCAAGATAGGTCTTCTTCGTGAATCCCTTTTACGTTCTTAAGGTCTTCCCACCAAAGTGGCTACTCGGGCCTTCAAATTTTTCGAAAAGTCATGGACTTTGAAATACTTCTTTAGTCCAAGCAGCCAGGCCTCCACTTCCTCTCCCTTCTTTATTTCACCGTCGAAAGAGGGTGGTTTGGCCTTCTCGAATTCTTCGACATTATGTATTTTGGAATGATTTCACTTCTTTCGTTTTCTTCGGGAATAATAACTAGTTATGCTACTAGAAGATCCCTCAGAGTTGCTAGTTTCCTTTCCAGAGGAATCGTACGCTTGTCCATTATCTCTGGGGTGAACCTTTCTCGAGGTGCTCCTCCCAATGTGGCCACTTAAAGGACCACATTTTCGTATCCTAGATGGGCTTCGACTTCTCTTTGCCTGTCGTTGGTCCACGTGACTGGTGTCAGGTCCATGCTACAATTGTCTTTGTATGTCGGATAAACTCTGTAGCAAGACTGCATTAATTTCCATTTTCTTCTCTTACTCTTTTATCAACCTCTCGTTGTTCGCCTTGCAGCTTTGTAGTTCAACCATGAGGCTTCTCACAGTCTCAGCTAGATATGGAGGGGTCTCTACTGCTCTCCTTTCGTCAGACTCTTCATCTCTATTGTGGGAGCCATCCCCCACTTCGTGATGCATCACCATTCTATGCGTCTGTAGTTTCCCGCGGTTGATCGTCTGCTTGTTGTGTAGGAAAAACACTTGTTGTTAGTCAACATTATATTCATTCACAATCAACGCATAATTCATATATATATTTTTTTCAAAGGCATACACACAATAGGAAATTTTCATTCTTAACTTCAGCTTTTGATAAAGGGGGTTAAGGTAGAGGGTTACTTCTTTTAAGAGTACTTTCCATGGAGTTTCTGCGCAACTCGTTCATGAGCCCAAGCAGTCCAAGTGTTGTAACCATGCTCTGATACCAATTTTTCACACACCCACTATGACAACTAAGATTTTTTGCCTTTTTTCTCCTTTTTCTTGAGAGACAAAATCCCCGAATTTCTATGGGGCCTAGCGCAGACCCTCCCTTCCCTTATGCTCCCCCATGTGATCATTGCCTATGACCCCAATGCTTACCAAAAAGGCGCTTCTAGCTTTCGCGATTCAGGAAATCGCGATGCAAGCGTTCCCCTATTCTCTGTCTTTCAAAATGACAAAACCCGAAAGGGTCTAACAGATCCTTAGCTCCTCCCTTGGGTCGCTTTTCATGCGACCGGTCCTATGACTTAGCGCTGTTCCTCTAAATTCTTTCAGGGTTTCACGATTCGAGAAATCGCGATGCAAGCGTTCTTCCTTTCCCTTTAAAATCCTCGGAACCCGAAAGCCTGATATCATCTGGATCTATGGTCCAGATCGTCGACTTGATCAACGACCCAGATTAAATCCCGACACTCTACCTTTCGGGATTTCTGGCGAGGTCTTCACTCCTATTCCTCTGATGTCCAGAACCCCGGTGGCCTTAGATCTTTGCCACGCATCCCTACAAATGGGCGGTCCAGATTATTTTGGGACTCCTCCTCCCTACCACAAGACCCTGTCCACTGACCTAGGGCTCATTTAGAGAGCGCATCAGGGTTTCATGTACTGGGATTTCACGACTGGCGAAGACGAGGGGTCTTGCCCTTGGGTTTCTTGGGTGCCGAAATGTCGAAACACCAATACCTATTCACGTTAAACCATTTCGGGGTTTCGCATATTGGTATTTCATGACTGGCGAATATAAGGGAACTTGCCCTTGGGTTTCCTGGGTGCTGAAACGCCGAAACACCAAAACCGATTCATGCAAAACCATTTCGGGGTTTCACATATCAGGATTTCGCGACTGGTGAATACAAGGGAACTTGCCCTTGGGTTTCCCGAGTGCCGAAATGCCGAAACACCAAAACCTATTCACACTAAACCATTTCGGGGTTTCACATATCGGGATTTTGCGACTGGCGAATACAAGGGAACTTGCCCTTGGGTTTCCCGGGTGCCGAAATTCCGAAACACCAAAACCTATTCACGCTAAACCATTTTGGGGTTTCACATATCGAGATTTCATGACTGGCGAATACAAGGGAACTTGCCCTTGGGTTTCCCAGGTGCCAAAACGCCGAAACACCAAAACCTATTCACGTTAAACCATTTCGGGGTTTCACATATCGAGATTTCACGACTAGTGAGTACAAGGGAACTTGCCCTTGGGTTTCCTGGGTGCCGAAACGCCGAAACACCAAAACCTATTCACGCTAAACCATTTTGGGGTTTCACATATCGGGATTTCGCAACTGACGAATACAAGGGACCTTGCCCTTGGGTTTCCCGGGTGCCGAAACGCCGAAACACCAAAACTTGAGAGAACCACTCTCTCTTGTACAAGGTTTCCAGACTTAGATCACATAATCCTTCAGCGAGTTCTTGGGTAATTAACCATAGGCTTGGTGACCAGACTGAAAAGCCTTCCTAAATCATCGAGCTATGAACTTCTGTGATAGGGGTGAAGTAAACTCGTGGGTTTACTAAAACGGTAGTCTTTTCAAGGAACTCACTCTGGCTCTGGAATGCGAGAGAACTTTTCAGAAGGAGGTGCCTTCGGGGAAATCAAACTAGGGCATAATGTGAGTCAAGTAAATGGGACAAATATCTAGGGAGCGGACTTGAAATCTGAACTTGTTCATTCTATATATAAACCGATTATGGTCATATAAGTATAAGCATGCATCCACTATTTCCGATCAAATCACCAGGCAAACACTTCTATACATAAACCATTTATGAGTGTACAAACATGAGCATGTGTTCCAGGATATTCAATTCAAGATACAAGATATAAACACTTATCAAAAAACACCAGGTGCAATGCAACTGCTGAGAGGGGTACTCGTTTCCACCCAACTGTAGGCTCAGTGACTCCAAATGGATTTACCACTAGCCACCCCCGAGNTTTTCTATTTCCAGCTCAATGGAAGTCAAGGACGAAGGTTACTCTCCTTCTCCTCTGTTCATAACTCCCCGTGTTTCCGGAGTTTCTCCAGTTCTTCCCCGTGATCCCTGTCGCGCACGTTCTCCTCTCTTCTCTCCCCCCCTTACCACACTTCCTCTCTTGTCTTTTCTCTACAAGATTGCATGTGGCACGAATTTCCCCATCCGCGGTCATGTCTGGGAGTTGTTATAGATGGGTGGTTCACCCCCATCCCCTCATTAACTCTTGACGAGCCTCCCCAACTACCAATTTGACGGGAAATCCATTCCAGGGTCAGGGAGTTGCTTTGGTCTTTGAGCAAGTAAAACCAGTACGGTACTGGCTCGGTGGAAGTTAACATAACCATTCCAGGTCCCTTCCACCTCCTCTCATTAGCCATCATGGTCTCTTTTAGCATATCCCCCTCCCAGTAGTCATGCAACACATAATCATAACATAATTTAAATTCATCGAACTTCTATACAAAGGTCCGTCAAATCAAACATTCATATCTTTTGTGTTTTCCATAGTTCTTGTCCAATATAGTTATTTTTACAGACTGGGGGAAACAGGGTGTTACATAGCATCTTTCTAGTTGTAGCCAGAGAATTGGGGAGTTGGAGCTTCCCTCAGGTTGTAGCCTAAGAAACTAGGGGGTCAAAGCCTCCTTCCAGTTGGAGCTGGAGAATTGGAAGTTGGGTCTTCCTTGAATGTAATTATTAAATATATATAAGAAAAGATTTATGTGGTTTTCTCCTGCATTGGGTTTCCACATAAAATAATGGTGTACTATGTATTATGTGGTTGTGAATATATTGATGATGGTCAGATGAACATGATTGGATAAGTTAAAGAAATACACATTGTGGTTAAAATGATTAATAAGTGGTATAATTTCTATTTACTGATTCACCCCCCCCCCCTCTCAGTAATCCAACAATAATTATAAATTTGTAATGACTATTATACATTATAAATATCATGGATTACTTTTGTGATGTAGTCATTGGTGGCAAATTGGACACCGTGGTAATGTTATAGTGATGTTGTAACATCGCTAAATGATGTGGGGGAGTCATGATATTTATTTCGGCATTGTGGTACACGTTGAGGTGAGGAATGGATGTACTCTCACTAAAGCAGTTTCAAATCTTACTAGGCTAGGTGAGATAGGCGAGATTGTTACCCTGGGATTATAGCATGTTCAAAAATATCAATTAGCCCTCAAGAAATAAGTTCTTGGGCCTCATGCTATTATCAAATTTGTATGCTTTGCTAAAAAAAATAAAAAAAGTTCTTGTAAATAAAGTTTATAAGAATTTAAATGAATAAATACAATAACTCATACATCTGAAAACTAGTACACAACAAATCTCAAATTGAGAAGAAATAATAAATTGATTTTATTGATATATTTTCTGAGTTACAACCAAGTTCCTCTTTGCAAACCCCTGTGAGGGCCTGGACCAAAAACAGACTTAGAGTCTAGGATGTAATTTTGAATCCTACAAAGACAACTAGTGTTTGAAAGAAAAAAGACCAAGACTGAAATAAACTGGATCAATCCAAGCTACAAGTGCATCATAGTCTTGACTTTGCAAAATAGCCTTAATCAACACTAAAAATGAATTCATAAATTCTAATCAAACCAAACATATTTTCAAGATAAATGAATGACCATCTGAGGCATGTCAAAAGTCTATGCTTCCTAGTCCTTTCTTTTTTCCACCTTTAGAGTAACCCTGCTATCAGCAAGAGGTCTTAGCTCTCATGAAACTCTAAAATGAAAGAATGAATATGAATTCTCACTCGAGGCAAGAACAAACCTTATCATAAGTATTTCTTTCTATTTTCTCCTATTCTTATTTGTCCTTGCTCTCTTCCTTTTATTCTTCCAAAAGTAGTTCAAGTGGTTCAAATAGCTTTTGTTACTAAAGTTAAATAACTTTAGTTAAGATATAACAACTTTATTTATGATAAGGGTAAATAATAATAATAATAATAATAATAATAATAATAATAAATATTTAATAGGTGGTGTTAGCACCGAGAGTCACCTGCAGATTGCGGGAGGATAAGCCCAGTACCCATCAGATTTGTTTGGTGGATGTTTGGTTTATATGAGTGGAGGTCAATGGACAAAACTCAATATATGAATGATGTTCAACACAGAACTGGACAGGAAATGTACAGGGAAGTGAGGGCCACAACTAACTTCAGTCAATGAATTGAGTTTAAGTGTGAGCAGAGGGAAGCCTTAGTGAGAAAGGTGGACAAGACTGCTATGGGCATCAGGCCTTCAAGCATCTTGGAGAAGAAAAAATCAGACTCAATATCACTCTTAAGCTCAATTTCCAGACACCGAAATATGTCCAAACAACATAATCATAACATCACAATGATCAAACCTACATCACCATGCAACTACAACAACTTGACTGGATACTCCATGCCCGAGCCATTCAGTGTAAGAGGGAAAAAGATCATAAGGAAGCCGACTAAAAATGGTCACGATACCGCTGCAATCAAACATACATTACAACAACATAATAGCCCTAGACTGGATCCTCCATGCTCGAGTGTTTTAGCACAGGTTTTTACAAAGAGATGAAAGGAGGCCGACTTCTATTAATCTGAAAGTCTCAAATTTGATACATAACCAGAGAACAATTCTGGCATAAAAAACATTACAAAATAGGGAGAATTGCTCAACCAGTTGACCACCTTAACAAAATATAAAAACTATATATTTATACTCAGAATAGTCCCTGACTATTAGGAGTGTGATCTGATCACTACAATCAAAGCTTTGCATCAATGACTTCTTCTGTTAGACTGAACGTGCATCCCTCTGTCAGATGCGAGCTCAGATCAACATGGGTCTGCAGGGAAATCTGCTCGTAGGGGTATCATGGGCCGACGGTTCAGTCCCCATAGTCGGGCCTTCCATGCCTTCCATTTATGGGGTGAGTCGAGGTTTCAACCACCAAACCTACCTTCCAATAACTGCTTTTCCTTGGAGATTGAACGAGACTTAAATGATCAGGGGCATGACCACTTGCTTCTCTCTCGTAGGATGCCATATAAACATGTAATTGCGGGGCTGCTTAGAGGTGGTTTGGGTTCAGACTGCTTTTGGGCCCACAATCCATCACATTTTGCCACGTAGTATTTTCGCCATACCATGGTTTCCATTGCGGTACCGCTCAAGAAAAATATCGTCCGAGCATGTTGAGTCTCCACAATAGACTATGGCCGCTGATCTGGTCACGATTTGAGATCTGGGCGCATCGACGAAATTTTGTGCCACCGCCAAGCTTACTCACCCACCAACTTTACGATTTGCCAAAAGTGTGCTTTAGGGTGGGGCACTACTTTTGGCATTGAACAATAACACCTCCCAGAGGATGATCTGGCATGGAGGCCAGATGTCACCATGATGATGTGTCGTGGACGGAGAGGTAAAATGTGTCACTTGAAAACAAGCTGGAGGCGTGTCTTAGAATACTTGAAAATAGTGCCATGTGTCAAAACCATAAGGGTGCCACATGTTTTTGCTGATAGCTGACATGAATTTGGCTTTCCAGGGCTTGGGGGATAGCTCCTGTTTACCTGTTGTGCGTTTACCCAGAGCTATGGATATGGCGACACGTGGTTCTTTGAATTAGACGACCGAGATCCACTCCGGGTCTCCAGGCTCTGGGAGAATCAAAACTCAAACCTGGGCTTCCAAGTGCTTTTACCTGGAGCCATGGATATGATGACGTGTGTCTTCTTGAATGGACGACCGAGATCCACTCCGGGTCTCTTGTCTCCAGAAGAATCAAAACTCAAACTTCGCTTTTCCCGGGGATTTTACTCGAAGTCATAGATCTGATGACGTGTGACCCTCCTGAGATTGACGACTGATATCCCTTCATGGTTCCGGGCTTTGGACTTCTCAATAGTTAAAATTTACTTGCCCCAAGCAAATCCGCTGGAGTTAGGGATCTGACGATGCATGGCTCCTAGATTTGGATGGCCGAGATCCACTCCAAGTCTCCTGACTCTGGGAAAATCAAATCTCAAACTTATTTGTCCTTCTATGTTTTCACCCGGAGCTATGGATCTGACGACACGTGGCTATTGCTGATCAACGACTTAGATTCACTTCGGGCCTTCGACCACTTCGACACTTTGGGCCTTTGGGACCTTGGGGAGGCACTGCCGCTAAGATCAACGAATCCCTGCTGATTTTGAGATCAATGGTCCACGATTGCTTCGGGAGTTCGAGCTTCAACTCTTCAAAAGTTTTATGCACTTCTCACTTTGAAAATCCCGAAGCTCATTTCTCCAAACACTTGGATCGAATGCCACCTGTCCCCCTGGAGATCAATGAATCATGCTCGCTCCAGGCCTCCGGTCTTTATACCTTCTGCTCTGGCACTATACTTCACACGAATTTGAACTTCCGAATGCCTGTGAGCCGCTTATTCGAACTGCTCTTGGAATCTCCCCCACTGAAAGATTAAAATTGCCTGCTGCTTTTAAGCCCGAAATGGGCTTCTTTGTATGTCTCCCTTTGTGTTCATGGTTGTGGTCTACACGATCAAGAATCTAGATGAATGGTTGTGGGTTGGGAAAACAGGGAGACCGGTGACTGAAAAAGGAAACAAGTGTTCATCCTTTGGGGAAAACAGAGGGGCTTGGGGCCGAGACTCCTTTCGGGTAGGACATTAAGGGAAAATGGGGCACACAAATGAACAAGGGCACATAGAAGAGAACTTTACACGCCGAAAGGGGACAAACTTAAGACTTTTCGATTCAGAAAGGATAGAGACAGGGAAAAATTACAGACTTAGGTAGAAACCACGAACCCACAAGACTCTGACAAGTTCATGTGATAACATTTGGCTCCATAGGGGATGGCATGCTCCCTGCAAGCTACCAAGAACACGTAGCTCCAATGCCTTAGTTGTTGGGCTATGGACTCTAGCTCAAAACTTTCATTGAAGAAAATGGGGAGATATGTACACTACTCTACTAAAAACGAAAACAAACACATGGGCTCCAGAAGGAGCTTATTTATGTACACTCCTAGACTAAATGATTTTTACAAAGTGCTAGGTGAAAGTGGACTTCCACCAGAGCCAATCTAGTAACCTCCTAATTGAAAACTTATTTACTCTGTCACTGATCAATAAAATATAATGAAACTATGACAACAAATCGATTACATTTTTCAGTCCTCCTCCTAGTGTTGAAGGCAAGATAAAGTTTGGAGGATTCAATACCTAAAAAAAATTCCACTCCATGTACTGCCCTACAGGGTCATAAAATAGGTGACAAAACCTACTGGATTGGTAACAAAAAACATGCTCTGTCTTATGACTATTCACCTCTGGCTGAATGTCTATGGCAAGCACAGGTGAGTGAAAGGCTGGTGCAGGCTGCTGATCCACTTTTTCTTTGTCTACTCTGATAACATCTGCTAGATGAGGGAAAGGGATATCTTCATGTATATCAGTGACTGGATGCTTCTCTTTAACCTGCTACTTAATGTCATCTGCGGACCCAGAATGGATGATTTCCACACCAGAATCCGATTCATAGATGTCATACACAGGCTGGATGCTTCCCAAGTCAACAAAATGTGATGTAGGGATATGCTCTTCTTCATCTGAATACTCATCAAAGATAGGTGAACGCACAACTCTTTTATTTTGCACAGGAAAATGAGAAACCTCTAGATTATTCTCTTCAATCCCAAGTGAAAATACATCATGGGGAAGCTCTTGAAGGAAAAGAGAAGAATCCTCCTCCACAACCATCTCTTATTTTAAATCTGATACAACAAGTGTACCAGGGGTAGAATATAATGCATCTATGGCTTTGCAATCATCAACACTATCATCAATCATATATGGAAGGCCTTCTTCTTGGGAAATAGAAAGAGAAAAGCTTTCATCTTCAACTGCAAAATAATCGCTTTTGTCCTTATTTCCTCTTTTAATCAGATATTCACTAGACTCATCACACGAGAAAGACTCTATCATCTGCTGGATGTAGAATGAAAAATTCTTACAACAGTCACCCAAAATAAGATGATACATGTAACTCTTCTCGTAAAATGTATTGAAAACATCGTGAAAATCCTTCAAAGAATGGATACTAGTAGTAGGGAGAAATTTACACCATTCACAAGCATCTCCCTCCAAATAAAATTTTAACACCTTGATCAAGACATCCTCATGAAAAAAGTCATGCTCAAGCATGAATCTATGAAAAATGAATAAGTGCTTACCGGGATCGTCATGCTCGCTTCCTCTGAATCTCAGAAGATAATCATCCCATTCATTTATATCCGACACTGGATGTGGATAACCAGATATGGATGAGAAATTGAAAGGGGCAAAACTCTGAGCCAAGATAGCCGAGAGATGTGGCTCCTCCTTTTCTCCTTCATGGCTCTCTCCAGGATCAATTTCACAATCACTATAAACAGGAACCATGGAAAAGCTTCGCTCTTCGTCGTCTTTGTTGGGATATTCGTCAAAAGCTGTTTGTTCTTGGTCAGTATCTGACATCACTTCTTCATCATAAGTAGGGCTACCAAGAACATCTGTTGCAAGGACATAAATATCCTCTGCATTTTCTTCATAAGAGCAACAAGCGAAATCTGCCTCCAATTCCTCTATTCTTGCAGAAAATGATTTTACCAGATTTATCAACTCCTCCGAGGTATACCCCTCATCCTCACATCTTTCATAAGAAACAATTATATCTTGAACACAGTCTTTATATTCCTTACAACAACTATGACAAATTAACTCAGAGGAATAAAACTTTTGACATTGCATATTAAAAGCTGCATGAAACTGTTCCAGGGAGGAGATGCTAGCAGGGGGCAAGGAGTGAAACCGCTCACGAGCATCTCCCTCTAATGAGAACATGAACATATTCATCAAGACATCCTGATGATGTATTTCCCACTGATGCATGAGTTTATGAAACTCAAGCATATGCTCAGTAGGGATTTCATCTCTATGTTCTCTAAACCTCGGCAGAAAATCACCCCACTCACCAAAAGTAGGGACAACATTTGGAAAATCAGGAATATAAGAGAAATTAAAATGAGAAAACCTCCGAGCCAAAATCTTTTCCATTTCAAAACAGTGGAGTAGCCATGGTGAAAGATGTGTAGTCTGAAAGTGTCTGGTTTGTTAGGCTCCAACCTACTGATGTAAAGTAGAGTGAAATTGATTGTCAATCCGATGTTTGTAAGACTTAGAGGGACATCCAAAATACATGGATTTAGAGATAGACTTAGTTGCTTTTAATGATATAAACCAAAACCTATTCTAAGAGCTGAATATGGAGGAGATGCTAAGCTTCTATTTAGAAGTCCTTTTCATAGATCTCACCACATTAATCAACAAATGTTTCCTAAAGAGTATTTGACTAACAATAAGCATTCAAAAAGATATTCAAAACCAGCTCAGAGGCTTATCAATGCTAGAAAGACAAAACTCTTATTCAAGAGATGCATTCATTGTTTTCTTTCATTCATTAGCAATCATCACCAATTCGTGTTAACTCAAAAAGTACTGAAAGCATAAATAACTCAAAAAGCATTCATGATCATCTTAATGCTTGAAAAACAAACTACACATTGAATTCTTATTCAAGAAATCATTCACAACATGAGTAATGCTTTGAAACATTAAGCATATTACTTAACTATTGAATTCATATAGCTACAAAAAATGTATAAATAAAACTCATCTACAACAAGATCTAATCTAAAACATATATCAAAGATTACTTGAAAAGAACATAAAGGAAGAGTGTACTAGTTTGGCAAAGGGGGCCCTCCAATGCTTCACTTGTACACTTGAGTTGCTTCAACTAAGAAAGTATTTCCAGCAGCATTCACATAATCATCTCATAGACATCATCAAGAACAAAACACAAAACTGATCTCAAGATTGCAAATTAAAAGTTTTCTTCATTAACATAAGGGTTGTCATACTAGTCCATGTCTTAGAGTATTTATACAAGAGTTTTGAAACTGAAAATGCTAAGAAACCTCCTAAAGATAATGATCAGATCCATAAGATATGCTATGAAGGTCGAATACCCCCTTCAGATCCATAAAATATGAACAAATCCCAAGAAAATCTAAAACTGTCCATGATTTTATGCTAAAACATGGTATTTTCTGCTGAAGTGGCCCTGTTTGACCAGCGTTGACCAGACACTTGGAAAGCTCAGATCTCGAAGCTGATAGGTATTCGTCCATTCTTGTACATCAAGGATCATTACCCATGTCTCAGATTTCGCCCAACTATCCTGCAAGTACACGAACCTAGGAGCAATTACGGGATTTAGTCAAATCCTATAATTTTTGATAAATTTTTAATTTTAATGCCAAAAATTCAAAAATTCAATTCTTAAGCTAAGGAATGATAAATGTACCTTGCATAAGCTGTTTTATGGAAAATATGGAATAATATGAAGGCAAAATGGATGGTTTTGGAGGCAAAAGTATAGTTTATGGAGTGGAAGGAAGCATAAAAATGTACTCAACATGGTCTTTGTTCACCATCAAAGACCAGATCTGGTCATTATCGTTCTCCCTAAGAGATTTTCAATCAGGAACAACAATGAAAATCCTTCTTGAGAAATATTTCCGTTTTGATAATCTTCTCTGGGTCAGATTCAGGTGTAGCTAGAGGCAGCTGCAGAGTGGACCTCGTGCATCTGCATTTCAGAGCCACAACTGAACACTGTAGTCGAAACAGTGGGGTCGCCACAGTGGAGTTTCCAGGTGCAAGTTGTAATATTTGATGTACTGAGTTCTGATGCACCTTCAGAATCAACAAGCTTTGTCATTCAATCCCAGGGAAATGTATTCAATTCATTCCCCAACAACGATGCCATGAATGTTAGCACTGTGAGTCACCCTCAGATTGTGGGAGGATAAGTCCAATACCCATCAGAGTTTTTGGTGGATGTTTGGTTTATATGAATGGAGGTCAATGGACAAAACTCAATATATGAATGATGTTCAACACAGAACTGGACAAGAAATGTACAAGGAAGTGAGGGCCACAACTGAATTGAGTTTAAGTGTGAGCAGAGGGAAGACTTAGTGAGAAAGGTGGACAAGACTGCTATGGGAATCATGACTTCAAGTAGCTTGGAGAAGAAAAACTCAGACTCAATATCACTCTTAAGCTCAAGTTTCAGACACCGAAATATGTCCAAACAACACAGTCATAACAACACAATGATCAAACCTACATCACCATGCAACTACCACAACTCGACTGAATCCTCCATGCCTGAGCTATTCAGTGTAGGAGGGAAAAATATCACAATGAAGCTAACTAAAATTGGTCATGATACCGCTGCAATCAAACCTACATTACAACAAAATAACAACCCTCGACTGGATCCTCCATGCCCGAGTGTTTTAGCACATTTTTTACAAAGAGATGAAAGGAGGCTGAATTCTATTAATCTGAAAGTCTCAAATCTGATACATAACCAGAGAACAGTTTTGGCATAAAAAACATTACAAAATAGGGAGCTCTACTCAACTAGTTGACCACCTTAACAAAATATAAAAACTATCTATTTATACTCAGAATAGTTCCCAACTATCAGGAGTGTGATCTGATCACTATAATCAAAGCTTTGCGTCGACTTCTTCTTCTATCAGATTGAATGTGCATCCCTCTGTCAGACGCGAGCTCAGATCAACATGGGTCTATAGGGAAATCTGATCATAGGGGTACCATGGGATGATGGTTCAGTCCCCACGGTCGACCCTTCCATGCCTTCCATTTATGGGGTGAGCTGAGGTTTCAACCACCAAACCTACCTTCCATTAACTGCTTTTCCTTAGATATTGATCAAGACTTAAATGCTCAGGTGTGCGGCCACTTGCTTCTCTTGGATAGGATGCCATATAAACATGTAATTGTGGGGCTGCTTAGAGGTGGTTTGGGTTTAGGCTACTTTTGGGCCCACAATCCATCACATTTTGCCACGTAGTATTTTCTCCATACCATGGTTTCCATTGTGGGACTGCTCAAGAAAAATATCGCCCAAGCATGTTGCGTCCCCGCAATAGATTATGGCCACTGATCTGGTCATGATATGAGATGTGGGCGCACCGACTAAATTTGGTGCCATCGCCAAGCTTACTCGCCCACCAACTTTAGGATCTGCCAAAAGTGTGCTTTGGGATGGGGCGCTACATTTGGCGCTAAACAATAACACCTCTCGGAGGATGATTTGATGTGGAGGCCAGATGTCACCATGCTGATGTGTCGCAGATGGAGAGGTAACATGTGTCACTTGAAAACAAGATGGAGGTGTGTCTAAGAATACTTGAAAAGAGTGCCACATGTAAAAACCATAAGGGTGCTACCTGTCTGTGCTGATAGCTGACATGCATTTGGCTCTCCAGGGCTCGAGGGCTTGCTCCTGTTTACCTGCTGTGCTTTTACCCGGAGCTATGGATCTTGCGACACATGGCTCTTTGAATTGGACGACCGAGATCCACTTCGGGTCTCCGGGCTTCGGGAGAATCAAAACTCAAACTTGGGCTTCCAAGTGATTTTACCCAGATCCATGGATCTGATGACACATGTCTTCTTGAATGGACGACCGAGATCCACTCCGGGTCTCTGGGCTCTGGGAGAATCAAAACTCAAACTTTGCTTTTCCCAGGGATTTTACCTGGAGTCATAGATCTGATGACGCGTGGCCCTCATGAGATCGACGACTGAGATCACTTTGTGGCTCTGGGCTTTGGACTTCTCAATAGTCCAAATTTACTTGCCCCAAGAAAATCCGTTGGAGTTAGGGATATGAGGACGCGTAGCTCTTGGATTTGGACGACCGAGATCCACTCCGGGTCTCCGGACTCCGGTAAAATCAAATCTAAAACTTATTTTTCCTTCTATGTTTTCACCCAGAGCTATGGATTTGATGACACATGGCTATTTTTGATCAACGACTCAGATTCACTTAAGGCCTTCGGGCACTTCGGTACTTCGAGACCTTGGGGAGGCACTGCCACTAAGATCAACGACTCCCTGCTGATTTTCAGATCAATGGTCCACGACTGCTTTGGGAGTTCGGGCTTCGGCTCTCCGGAAGTTTTATGCACTTCTCACTTTGAAACTCCCAAAGCTCATTTCTCCGAACACTTGGATCGGATGCCACCTGTCCCCCTCGAGATCAACAACTCATGCTCACTCCAGGCCTTCGGTATTCAGACCTTCTATTCTGGTGCTATGCTTCACATGACTTTGAACTTCCGAATGCCCCTGAGCCGCTGATTCGAACTACTCCTGGAATCTCCCCTGCTGAAAGATTAAAATTGCCTGCTGCTTTTAAGCTTGAAATGGGCTGCTTTGTATGTCTCCCTTTGTGTCCATGGTTGTAGCCTGCACGATCAAGAATCAGGATGACTGGCTGTGGGCTGGGAAAACATGGATACCAGTGATTGAAAAAGAGGACGAGTGTTCATCCTTTGGGGAAAACAGAGGGGCTTTGGGCCGAGACTCCTTTTGGGTAGGACATTAAGGGAAACTAGGGTGCACAAATGAACAAGGGCACACAAAAGACAACTTTACACGTTGAAAGGGGACAAACTTAAGACTTTTCGATTCGAAAAGGATAGAGGCAGGGAAAAATTACAGACTTAGGTAGAAACCACGAACCCACAAGACTCTGACAAGTTCATGTGATAACAGGTGGGGCCCCTATTTGTCATTATTTGTTTAATTTTCAACATTCCCTTGTTCCTCCAAATTTTACTCAATATATCGTGCATACATAATCATAAAAAATGTATATCAAAAGCAACCAAAGTAATCATGTTGCATCATTATAAACACTTATATCTCCAAAAATACTTTATAGGCATGATATAAGTTTCTCAAAAAACAATCATCATGTCAACTGTCCAAAAATATGTGCTTTGAATGTCAAACTGAAATGCCATCATGAAAATAAAAATAAAGTAAGAAATAATATTTTATGTTGGAAGTATATTTTCTCTGACTACTTCTTGACAATGATGCCCTATGCTTAAGTAAATATGCATTAATGAATTTCTTCTCTTCAACCTTTAACACCTCTAGGTGCATGTC
Organism: Picea sitchensis; assembly: GCA_010110895.2. NCBI lineage: Eukaryota > Viridiplantae > Streptophyta > Pinopsida > Pinales > Pinaceae > Picea > Picea sitchensis. The sequence goes on from SNQJ01S0035767.1 coordinate 16,899, forward strand.
ATTAAATGCAAATTTTCTTATATCATCCTCATGTTTGATAGGAAGGGACTTGATGGTGTAGGCTGATGTCTATGATGAATCAAAACTAACACAAATGACAAGTATTTTTCCTCTACTTGGCTATGGCTCAATACGTAAAGCATTAATTTTTTTCCGAAGTGAAATAGGCTGAGTAGACTGTAAAGGAGGAGGAGGAGGAGGGAGTGGTAGTGACATAGTGAGCCAATGAATCACACTAGAGGGAGGATTAACATGAACATTTTCCCAACCATCATTAGCTGGTGGCACATGGAGTTCCATATGGGGTTGTTTGGGAATGTCTATTATACTTGGATGTGGCTGAAGAGGAGGTCTAACAGGTGGTTGGGGTGGATGGAAGGCAGGGTGGCCAATGAGGTTCAAATAACCAGTTTGGACCAATTGGTTAAACTCTTTAGAATTAACATCAAAATGGATGGAGAACCTCATTATTTTGTTTCTTCCTATTTTCCCAAATGCATTGGGAATTCTTCCTTTGTTTCCTCTATTGCCCCTATTACCAGAGTGGTTGATGCCTCTATAGAATAAACTCATCTAAATATTCACCAATGATCAAATTAGTATACATAAATCACAATATGTTAATCATCAAATACTATTTTTCCTTAAAAATAATTTAATAATGGCTTTGAACTGACCAAGCAATCAAGCATGCCAAGGAGATATGAAAGGGAAACAAGGAACATAGGGAAGAATGTCATAAACTGCCCTTTCTATGTTTGTTGTCCCTATCATTCAAACTATAAATCTTCACCAAATTGTCACCGATCTTATTGAACATGGGAAATGAATGTAAATGGAATTATAATGACAAGGAGTAATGAAAAAGGGACTTGTAATTTATGGAAAATCTAATAGATGACACAAATGCATGATAGTGTTCACAATCCATTTCAATTAATTTTATTTAGAACTCATTTCACTTTCAATCTGCATAATATTTCATAACAACATGCTCTATAAACCATTGTTTATTGTCTTTTATGCATGTCAAAACATCCCACGATTCTTTTAAGTCACAACAAATTGTTCACTTATCAAGCCCATATTTATCATTCTATCAACAAATCTCTTCTTTGAACGTTTTTCTATTTATATAACAAGGGGAGAAAAATCATTAAATCAAATGAAATATGTTTAGGGACGTTTTGGGAATAATTTATGAAAAATGATATATTATGAGAGGGTTTAGTCCCACTCATTATAAAAGAGAAAATAACTTCTAAAACATCATATCAAACTTCCATCCCTTTTCCAAACATTAAATACATTTCATCAAACTAAACAATTTCAATCTATATCTTTGCTAACTTCCAAGGCTTATGAATATCCTGTGTTTATTCAATTGACTAGAATATTGACTAAAATAGCTTACAAATTTTAAACAGAATCTCAAAGGGATGTCATGTTCAACAGAGGTAGGCAATACTTTCAAAAAATAATTATAATGATGTAGTATGTCGAGTTTTATTCGTATCCCTACCTTTCAAAAAGAACATAGTCAATATAGAGTGTATATAACCATACTTATTTTTCTCTAACATATTTGAAATCAATTCAACCAGGTGACCATAAATATAACAACTATCAAAAAATATAGTTTGTTTAGGAAAGACTTGAACTCAACACTTCATGTTTGGTTATGAAGACCAAAAATCTTATTAACTCATCAACTCAATCTGAAAACAATTGTCTTTTACATAATTATGAGTTCGAAGCTCAATGCGAACTCAACATCGAATAAAATTTGAAATATTGTTTCTATAAAACCATATAACGACCTGCATACCAACCTAAAATCCAATTAAACAATTCTGAAGTTGTGGGTTCCAACCCAACTTTGGCCCAGACCAAGCAAACGATATGAGTTCACATATCGTTGCACATAAGTTGTTCAAAAAATTAATTACCACAATATGAATGCCAATTCAAAACCCAGAAAGCCAGAATTAATGAGGAATTGTACCCATGTCTTGTACTTATGGACAAAACTGTTGTTTGATTTTATAAGTTATAAGGGCACAGACAGTTAGCATAAATCTTCAACGAAAAAAAATCATCATAATGCCATGAGTTCAAAACTCAAGTCAACCAAAAACTTCGTTGGTAGGAAAAACAAACAACTTGTATACATCCATTCAAACTTATGTTAAGGTCATGGGTTCAAACCCAATTCCGGTGTCAATAATGACAAAGCATTTAAACACTGGTCACAAACATTTACATACTAAAACTTGTTCAAAATGAACCAAGGCTTGTGCATATAAAACCTTTCAACTCAGAATTTAAAATAACACGAGACCCATATCCAATACTGACCAGTGGGGTTCGAAACCAAGATTTTTCTCAATGAAGTGAAGAAATTTCAAAAGTTGATATACCAAACAACTAACAAACGTTTCAAGAAATTGAACCTAGGTTGCATCTCACCATGATATCATATGGGTCTAACTTCAAGAGCCAAAATTGATAAATGAAAAATGAAATAGTGAGTGGAGGGAGACAAACGTTCGACACATAATACCTATTTTATTTTCTTTCTCTACACAAAACCCTTGAACATGTATTTTTTAAGAGCAAAAAAGAAGGGGAAAAGAGAAGCATACTAAAAAACTAGTCAAGAACCAGAGCCATTAATAAACTATTACTACGCGAAATACATAAAATGATGCTCAACAAACTGATATTTGTATACCCGAGCTTGAGCTATTTTATACCAGTGATTGTGGGTGAAAACGGTTGTTGCAACTACCAGTAGCAAAACTTCCAAACCAGGCTCGAGCTCTGTCTCTCACCAATTCCAACAAAATGAAACAAACAATTCCCAAGGCAGAACGAAAGGTGGTATACATGGGATTGCGGGATTAATAACCACGTCCTTGGAAATTAATTGCATGGTCATCCCATCACATTGGCCCCAAGACAAAACTCACATTTGTATGGCACATAACACCTCAAGCAATTCACACGAGTCTTCAACGTATTCATTGCGAGTTGATACCAAAAATGCCAAGTAAGCACATAACCACACACTATATCCACCCTTTACTCATGGCCATCACTACTTGTCACTTCTCAATAATGGCTAATCAAATCAGTAATAATGCGAATAGGCTAGGGTTTAGTCTGTTTGTATTTAAAACCATGTATATTATATGCCATATATCACATATTATATAATAACCCAAACTCTGTACCATTAACGATATATGCTCCACTTATATATCAAACTCAATTAAGACCTTTTTGCCATAAACTTGAAACTTATGTCATTTCATAGCATAACATTTATTGCCATATAGAACCAATATGACTTGTAAAATAAATCCTTTGACATAATACACCATAAATTTATAGCAAGGTCTTTGTAAATGCATGAGAAAACCTTCTATGTGTGTAGTTTATAAAACCGTGCTCTCCACCCATAAAAAATCATCCTTATTTGCATGTACATCAGGTGTAAAATTCATTTGTTTCTAATAGCACAGAGAATGATTCCAACCCTTTTTTGTATATGCGATAATAGGAACAATGCAGATCAAATAGTTTTCAGATTTCATAAGTACTATGTCAACAAGACGAAGAATAACGAGAATCAATCATCATTGTTATGCATCTAATTGAAGTGCATCAACCCATCAAATCATGTCAAGAACCATAACTTTTGAATTTTCATCATAATACCATTGATGTATATATGTATGTATGCTGCGGGAAATGCTTGAAAATATATATTTTTTTGTTTTCTTCTTGGGACCCCACCTATTAATATTATATCCTAATATATGTAGATAGGCCTTGCAATCATTTGCAGTATTTTATCATAGGTGACGAGATTTCGAGTTAACATTTGGCGAATCCATAGGGTAGTCAATTTTCTAATTGACCAGAACTCATAATTTTTGGTTTTGCTTTGAAACTTGAAATCAAATTTGTTGATCATTTGTTTCTTCTTAGGTATTTCAACAAAATTTTCATAAAATTTTCTGATATGCTATAGATTGGTCACTCATGGAGGGTAGAATGGGAAAGACGAAGATGGGAACAAGTTGTAATCATCAAGTCTTAGTAAGACTATTTGGTAGGTTAGGAAAATACTACATAATTAGTGTTGCAAACTGAAAATAATTCATTTATCTACGTTATTTGTATTCTTTCATTCCTTTTTAAGACAAATTAAAGAAAAATTTCCAATCTAATGATTATACAGGTAACTTGATTGATCTAGCTTTGACCCAAATCTCAAAATCAAAATCAAGAATGATAAAATCAACAACTGAAAAGAAAGAAAACAAACAAAACTATACAAACATAAAATCAAGTAATGTACATGAAACACTGAAGATAATGAAAATCATCCAGGTTTGACATAGTGTTTCAAATGCGAACCACTAGTCGTGTAAGAAAAAAATCGCCCATCTGTGTCTTTCAATAAATATGAGTTATTCCCAACAATAGAAGTGATCATATAATGATCCAACCGGAACTTTTGAAACTTTGTATGCTTACCTTTGTCAGCATGAGAAAAATCCCATAGTAAAACTTTTTCATCAGCTGCAAAAGTGGCTGATTCTTCCCTTTTGTTAAAATAATTTTTGACAGACTATTGTCTCTTCTTAAGTTTTTCAATAGTAAAGCTCCTTTGTTCTTCTAGAGCCAACATAGCATGAATCCTCTAAGGGATATCTGTAGAGTTCAACTCTTCGACATGCAATGTTAATCTAAGGGAGGTTAACTCAAGTTCCTCATGCATTTTTGCTTCCTGACCATATAATAATTGGAAAAGGGTATGACCGTACTGGTTTTAGTAGTGGTTCAATTTTCCCATAATGTGTAAGTGAGTAAAGTGTGCCACTGACGAGGTTTATCATTTATGATCTTCTTAAGGGTTTTGACCAGATTTTTATTTTTAGATTCAACTTGCCCATTCCCTTGCAGATAGTATGTAGATGAATTAAAATGCTTCACCCAAAATTTATTTAGGAATTGGGTAAACTTTCCATATATAAATGTTGGCCCATTATCAGAGACGATTTCTATCAGAAGACCAAAATGAGAAAATATATTGGATGACAAAAATGAAATTACATGTTCGTATTGTGCATGATTAAGAGGTATAACTTCAGTCCACTTTGTGAAGCAGTCCGTTGCTATCAAAATAAAAATATGATCGACATAATATGAAGGATTAATAGGACCAATGAAATCCAATCCCCATTTATAAAAGGGAAAATCAGGAAGAACTCACTGCAAGGGCATGGTAGAAAACTTTTCTTTTATAACAAATTTTTGACATTCGTCACAAGCCTATACAAATTTATAAGAATCTTTAAAGATTGAAGGACAATAATAATTGGTTCTCAAGATTTTATGGGCAATGGCTTTGGCAACAAAATGACCACCAATGTGAATGTATGAATCTATTGACCCATGAATTTCCTTTAATATATTTTGGGTTGTTGTATCATCTATACAATGTAACAACAATCCGTCAGCAATTTCGTAGAAAAGAGATGTGCTCAAAATTAGATATTTGGAGGCTTCAACTCAAGTCCTCTTGCGTTAATGATACTTAAAATTATTAGGACATTTTTGAAATTCAAAATAATAGATTATATCTCGATATCAATGATGTTCTGCTAAATCAATATTATCATGTTCTACAAGAAAAAGTACAGACAATGAATCCTCATCATTTTTTGAAGAAGCACCTAGTTCATGATGTTGATCCAGGTGTAAGGCTATATATCGTCCCTTAATAGTGTTGGAGGTTGTGATCATGAAGTCTTTTTCTTGTATCTTAGCAAGCCAATGTGCAAGATTTCTCGATAGATGTGTTTGTGAAAACAAAAATTTAACAACATGCAGAGGGACTTTTACCTGAGTGTGCTTTCCTAAGATAAAATGGTGAAACTTTTCAATAGCTTTTACAAGAGCATAAGTATGTTTTTCAATCAAAGTGTACTTAAATTCATCATCTGATAAGCTTTGTCTCATGTAAGCTATTGGCTGGTCATTATTTTGATCATCTTTCTGAAGAAGAATAGAGAAGATTGCTTCTTCAGTGGCACTAGTATAAATAATGATTTTTTTTTTCAAAAATTGTTTTTCCCAAAACATAGGAAAAAGTGATTGCTTTCTTGATTTCTATGAAATCCTTCTCGATGTCATTAGTCCATGAAAATGATCGATCTTGATTTATCATATTGTGTATTGGTTTGACCATTCTAGCAAAATTAGGAATGAATCTTCTAACAAAATTGATTTTACCCATAAAAGATTGAATTTCACATTGGGACATGATTAGATACTCACTCAGAATACTTTACAGGAAATATTATGTGAGCATTAATAAGCTTTTCAACTTCCTTTCTAATAGTATCTTCTAAGGCATTATTAATAGACTTTTGTCTTTGCCTTACCAATTTTGCTTCTTCCTTGATATTAATAGCATGTGTTGAAAGATTGGTTGTTATTGATGTCAAGTCTTGATGAAGTCTGATAGCCCCAAATATATGACAATGTAACCCATAGTTGATCAAGGAAAATGGCCATGAAGGATGATATGAATGCAATTAACTCACTCATGGATGGATAGTCCTCGTCATGCCATTTCCGGTGATAGGTGGTATGCCATGTGGTTCCTCACGGTTGAGAAGTTATGGCCTTATGAAGTTAGATTCCTCGAAGAATGGTCAAGAAGCATTTAGTTAGTGACAAGTCAATTATTGAAAGGGTAAAGTGGTTGTAACAAGAAATTTAAGAAGCCCCTAAGATTAAGGAAATAGGTTACCCAAAAAAAGGTATAAATACACCTCAAGGGGTCATTCACAAGGACATTCACTCACTTATTCTATTGAATATCTTCTAGTGAACTAGTGATCTATTTGGAAAGTTAGTGATGGTGAAATATGAGGTAGCGACAAGTAGGAAGTGCGAGAGTTTCGAGATTGTAAAGGAGAGTGAAATTATCTAAGGAAACCCTATTTTGGTTGACCCCCACAGGTCAGACTACTAGTGTCCCACAAGGCGTCACCGTGGGTTGCATAGTGCTCGTCACGTAAGGCCCCACGTGACAGGTAGTCTTAGTCCCGCGAGGACAAGAAATATTTGGTGGAGATGCTTGTACCAAGTCCCTGAGTTTAGAGGAAAGCTACAGGTCAACACCACTATGTATCAGGTTAGATACATAGGTATAGGTATTCTTATGTGCTTGTTTTGATGATTATACTTGGTTTTGGTATGGTATATACATGAAGTATGTTTGGCTTGGCACATGATTGAGGTACATCTTGGCTACATGGTTGATTGAGGTATACTCTCCTATCTGGTTATGATATGACCATTATGGTTCATCATTAGAGACATATCTTTGAGATGTGGATGTATGGTTGAGGTATACATTTAATGTATGGTGGCATATGCATGAGGCACATGCTTTGGTTCTTTGAGGCACTTCATTGATGATATGGTACATATCTATGCTATGGTATATGATACATTTTTTATACATACTTGATTCTCTAGTACATGGTATATTATTTGATACATAATTAGCTATTAATCATTGATGTTATAGTATCTACATTTGGCATATCTTATGGTACATGATTGATGCATGTTACACTATATATGTTGGTACATAGTTGATGGATGACATGGTACATGTTTTGGTATAACTCATGTTGATAATCAATTACAAGTTGATGGTACTGCGACAATGATAGGTTGGATACAATGACAGGTTGATGTGACATGTTACAGGTTGATGTTGCAGTGGAAGTGACAGTGACAGTGATAGAGACAGTGGTAGTGATTGTGGTAGTGACAGTGACAGTGACAGTGATAGTGACAGTGACAGTGACAGTGACAGTGACAAAGATAGTGGCAGTGATTGTGGTAGTGACAGTTGATCTACACTTATATTTCAGGGTGGCAGGACATGGAAAAGAAAGGGGGTTGTAGCCTCCTTCTAGTTGGTGCCAGAGAACACATGGAGTTGGATTTTCCTTCAGGTTGGAGCCCAAGAATCAAGGGGTTGTAGCCTCCTTTTGGTTGGAGCTAGAGAATTCAGGGAGTTGTAGCTTCCTTCAGGTTGGAGCCTGTAAAAGGAGGTCGTAGCTTCCTTCTAGTTGTAAAAGGAGAATTGGGAAATTGGTTCTTCCAATGAATGTATTCTTTTGATATATAAGAATTTTTTTTTGTGGTTTTCTCCCATTTGGGTTTCCACGTAAATTATGGTGTATTGTTTTTCTGTGGATGTCTATTATGATTTGTTGATTTATACTGCTCATGATATATTGATGATATACTGCTGATGATGTTAATGATTACATATTGTGTGTAACATCCACTTACACACAATTCATAGGTAAGAGATTATAATGAAGTATTGTATTAGTATATGTATATTTTTAATTTTGTTTTTATACTAGTTAATCCAATTCAATCATATCCAATACATAACTTGTAATCTTGATAAATAAAGACAAAAACAGGTAAATAATCTAAATTTAATCAATAATTCAATGTTTACACAGTGTCAACCTTCAGTAACGTAAACATTAGTTTATCCATAACCTTCAATAATTCTAACATACGGGAACACTAATCTTCATAACAAATTGAAGTTGAATAGCACACGCATGTCAATCTATGGTTACACTGCTAAGTCAACTATTTTTTTTTAAGAACCCCTTTACCAAGGGTAAGTTCATCTCCAAGAGTATGAGTAGTTCCTAACAACATTTTATAAATCCTTACTTTAGTCATGAAAAATGAATCTTGGATGTTAGTCAAAAGTTGCATAAGGTTCATCAAGATCATCAATCTAGGATGTTGGATATATTCAATATTTAAACATGAATATATCCGTGTGCTTTAAAACTTACATGTATTGCTTTTTAAGATTGGGTCAAACTGTTCATTCTTGATTTATCTTTGAACAAAAGAACATTGTATTGATTTATTTTCATTGCAAACTGAGAATAGTAGTCCAACAATTGAGTCACTATATAATTGCTAGTGCAATACAATTAATTAATATTTCTTGATTTTATCTATAATTAAATAAAAGTTGGTGGTCCTAAATAAATGGCTAACACAATAGTTGTTTTATCCACGGAGCAATGAACTCCAAAAGAATCAAACTTGTGACCTTACAAAATCAACCAACGATTTACCATTAGAACCAAAACAAATAAAAATTAGTGGTCCTAAATAAATGGCTAACACCCTACCCTTTAAAACCCCATTTTTCTAGAGTTTAAATACAAGAGAATATACAAAGTGCACTTTACACTACTATTCCATACTATGTCAACACTCATGGTTTGTATTCATTGATAATAATGGATCTTGGATTTTTCTTATAACTCCTTACGATCGTCACTGAGATTGTATAATACAATATTTCCACCAGATTCCAAATATATTGACTTCAAGGACTACGACAGTTCCATGTAAGTGATACTAAGGAATTTCTTTTGATACCCTTCATAAAGTTCATGATTCAACTTTTAGATAGTGAAATTAGTTGTAAAAGGTTCCTAATGTTAGTGTCCAATAATGTTACTGAATTCCTCTCCCATGCAATTGATTTATTAACCCAACTTTTGGAGTGTAAATCTTTAATAATGCAAGATACATTTTACCAACCGTTAATGGAACTCGTATTCAATTGCCAAAATATTTGACAAGGAGGGATTTTGGAGAAATTTAACGATGATAGGGAGTAGGTGGCGCCTCAAGCACAACGATATAAATGAGAACTGTGTCCTTGGCCTTCACTAGTCCAGTTCTTTTCCAAATCCTGAGCTAACTACCGAACCTAAAGACCCGCAAGGTAAATACACTTCACTCTACAAGTAATTCATGTCTGCGTTAGAGAGGATTAAACCTTCCTTTATGAGAATATGGATGGACTCGCTTCTTAAGGGATTGACACTGACACAAATGTAATTCTGCTCCGAAAACTATGAAGCTAGTCATGAAAGGAAAACCTTCCATCACAACAGATAAGTGCCTACTGAAAATCAAACCATTGGATCACTCAATGACTCACAGGATATAAGGAGTTGCTTAGAAAATCGAGGCTCGATGTATTGTTACATCTCTCGAACCTGCTCATTGGAACTAAAATTATTTTTATCGAAAGCCACAAACAAAGCCTTAAATATTTAATGCTCGGTATTCATGCCATTGCAACGTTCAATCGTTAATATGTTGTATTAATCCAAAGGATTAATTTATATATAAAATATTTAATACAATAATACAAACACAAGCAAAAACTGATGACTTGAATAATTAGGTAGATTCTACACCGTTTTAAACTTCCAAGCATAAAGTTACCAATAAGAAATACCAACAAGCTCCAATTTCGTCACTTGAAACTTTAATTAATATCTTCTATTAAAAGACAATACGATCAACTTTAATTATAATAATGATTCATAATTAAAAACAAAAAACAAAAAAACGTAACCCATTAGCGTGAATGATGCAGGTGATCTCTAACTGAAGTAAAATTGATACTTCACCACTTTTCATTTGCCTAGTTTTTTGGCTGAGAGTGTTGTGTAATCCATGTACGTGGCTTAAGCGTTAGTTTAAATAACGAACAAGAGTTTTCACAGATCCAACAAGTCCCAATTCAACTGATTATTGGTCATCGAAATCTAAGCTAGAATGAAATAAAAAAAATTGGCGTCTAATCCAAATTTCGTAATACACAATATAATTGCTTATTATACATATATTTCTTACAAATCCACATAACATGTTCATCCTTCGATTCAAGTATTACACAGAATAAATTGTAAAATTTAACAGAAAAGAAAGAGATGGCAAGTGCGAATCAACTGAGATGGTGTATTAGAAATTAACAGAAAATATCTAGCTAAAATTGAGTTCCATCGCTATTGAGTTGTTCAATAAAATGTTGCAATATGGATCAATACTATCCTGAATCATCCGACTAAAGAATTTATGCATGTCTAAACATTACATTTATTGACAGGTCAATACATTTCTAAATTTGTAGGTGCAAGTGCCTTGAAATTTAAATAAAAAATGGTACCATCTTTAAATTCAATATTAAACCCATTATATATATAGTTGTACAACAAATAAAATAATCGAATGAATGATATCAAATATTGTTTACAATGAGATGCTTGCAACCGATTCTTTCTTGAAAACTGGCGCACGTCCCTCCTGTTCCGCTTTCCAAATCCAAGGACTTCACCGGTACCTCCCAGCCAACACTAGGGGTACTCTTCTTCCCCCTTAGCCCCCCGAGCCACAAAGGGGCCACACACATGAAACCAAAAAACAATAGCACCCAAAACTTGCCTCGCAAGGAAGAGCTTCCATTCTTTGCCAACTTTTGGAATCCCAACTCTCACAAGTAAAACTTAGTCAAGAAAATTTTTGGCAGCATAACAACACTAACAAAAGTGAGATCCCATTCCCCTCTTCTCCAATTCTTTTATAGATTTTTTCTCAGTGACACTTTTCCTCATGCAAAAATAATTATTTTTTTTATAAATTAATTAAAGGATTATTCACCTAATACATGTGTCACACTCTCCCCAAGTTGCACATGTTAATTCTCTTTTTACTTTATTTAATTAGGCATTTTCCTTCACATTCCCCAATGCGTTCCATTTTTTGCTCTTAGTTGTCCCTTATTTCCCCAATCCTTCATTTATTTTGTGTCCCCTAACTAGATCTTAGTTTGAGTAGGATTAGGAGTCTTATTTTAGTTAGGATTAGTGGTGGATTGACTCAATATTTTACTCTATGTGGACACCCTATTCTCTCATGTTTTAATTTATTTTTATTTATACATCCCTTTAATTATTTTCATGCACACATGTGCATCCACCTAACTTTTATTATTTTTATTTCCTCTTCACTTATTTACTAGTCTAACCACTCTATTCCCGTTTTGTATTTACTTAATCAAATCTCTTTAGACTTAGACTCTTTGTTATTTTATTGTTTATAACTTATTAATCAGTTGGAATCCCTATATAACAAAGTCTAAGTGTTTAATTTTTAATTTTCTAGGCCTTCTAGATTTTTACTACACACATTTTTATTATGCGACCTGCCCTTCAAGACGCACTTTCGTGCTCCAAGGGTGCCACTCGCCTTTGACTAGTTTTGGAAGTTTGTCTGACGCTTGAAGTCAACACTCCACTCGGTCGACCTTGTGAGAGACTAAGGTCTTCCAAGGAATAAGGATTCTGCCTTATTGCACGCCCCTTAGAATTCTTTGTGAGCGACTATCTCAGTATTCCCTCATGACATCGTGAACCTCTCAAACTAGGTAATCATTAACCTATAGTTCATGTCACGACGAGAGCGCTAGTACGTTGTGATAAGGACGTTGCCACACCTCTCCCTCAAATTTTCAATTTATGTGCATGACCCCTTTACTCCATATGTGAGTCAGATTAGCAAGCATCACCAAGCCTAGATCCACTGACAAGAACAATGTCAATAATCCATATACATAAATCCATACCAGAATCAATAATATATCACATGCATGAAATAAAATACTAAAACTAATGCAATGCACTCCCTGACTCAATCCAGATTCCAAGGAAGTCCATTGATGCCATCGACATCCACAACCTGTCATGTATCCTGCACACTCAGGAGAACTCGTCAATAATATCTGTCAATTCATACACATGTAAAAATTAACATATAATCACAACAACATCATAATCATCATAATATAATCATAGTCAAACATAAATCATCATGTACCATAATCAGATCACTTTCTCACAAGTGTCCTCAAAGAATAAGTTAGTATATGTGTGATCATTAGAACAAAATGTCACATTGTGGTTAAAAGTGATAATAAAGTACTCATACTGATTCACCCCCCCTCTCAGTATTCCAACAATGTGATGAATACTATTAGGATCAAAACCATGAAGATACCCATATGACCAAGCAAATACATCTTTAAATTCATGGAACAAATCCATGAATTTCTATTTTTCTTTCTCTGAACATTGGGCTCCAATATTTAAAATATTTGGGTCTTCTTGAATCCCAATGTTCACCGTGATGATACTTCCAATTTTATTTTTGATTCCTCCTCTTCCTTATCCTTTTTGTTTCCAAAATCATTGAACAAGAATGAGCTCTCTAGAGGATTCAATCCTTTAGGAAAATTATTATCTTATAGAGATATATTTTCCTTTCGTTTAATCGACTCATTCTACAAGAATGCACAAATACTTTCATCATCAGAAAAAACTTGCCATGATTCTACATTATCAAGAAAGTGAGGATGATACAAAGACATAAATGTAAAATCAGGCCTCTAAGGAAGTGATTGCCTTGTAGGGCTAGCTACAAAAACAACAAGCCTATTAGCCATAGAATCCAAGTCTCTCTTGATATGGGTGATGTTAAAAGATAAAAGATTGGAGATTAAATATCATATTGCCTATGTATACCTTTTAAGCAACTTGTTTGAGGGGGTATACATTCTTCTAACCAGATTTACAACAAGTTTAGAATCCCCAAAAACAAGAAGATGATAACAACCAAGATTGAAAGTATTTTAAATTCCAAGAATCAAGGCTTCAAATTTTTTGACATTGTTAGTGCAAACAAATTCTAATATGTAAGAAGAATTATGAATATTTCCCACAAGAGAATACAATATTATGCCCACTCCATTACCCTCATTTGAGCATGCACCATCAAAATGCATGTGCCACATTCCATCTTCATGATCTGAAAGGGGTGTAGCAAAATTATTATCTTCTTCCAGAAAAATAGAGTATACACCCATGTCTGCCTCGATATAATTTACATGATATTGTGGAATACTTTCTATATAAGGCAAGATTCCTACTTCCCTGAGAACAATGGTGTTCTTTCCATTCTTGGGAAGGGACATGTGTGTCCCATCCAGTGAAATATATCCACCAGTCAATGCTTCCTAGTCTCTTTCCAAAATGATGGAATAATTGATGATTGACATGTCAATCACTTGAATATTGCAAGTGGTTCTTATCTCTAGGTGAGCACACAAAACTAAGGTCACATCCTTGATTTCACTGATTATAACTTGTTTCTAACTATTTTAAGAAATCATACTCTTTGAATTTTCATTCGCACATGAAAGATCCAATTCTTCCATGATGATTTTAGACATGACATTAGGATCCGACCCACCATCAATTAGGCAACAATGTACAATTTTATACATTATCTTTATAGATACATAGAAGGGGGGATTTTTAACATAAATCTTAGGATTATATACACCTACTTTGTTGGAATATAGAGAAGGGGGATGAATCAATATAAGCACTTTATCATCTCTTTTAACCACAATATGAAATCATTAGCATCATCAACAGTATATCATCAATATATCATGAGTAATATAAATCAACATAGCATAATAGACATCCACAGAAACACAATACACCAAAATTTACGAGGAAACCAAAATGGGAGAATACCATGGAATGCTTTTCTTATATATCAAAATAATACATTCATTGGAAGCACCAACTTCTCAATTATCTAGCTACAACTGGAAGGAGTCTACGACCCCCTATTTACAGGCTCCAACCTTAAGGAAGCTACAACTCCCTAAATTTTCTGTCTTCAACCATAAGGAGGCTACAATCCCCTGATTGTCAGGCTCTAACCTAAAGGAAGATCAAAATCCCTATGTTCTCTAACTACAACAAGAAGGAGGCTACAACCCCCTTTCCTTGCCCCGTCCTGTCGTCCTGAAATATAAATGTAGACCAACTATCACTACCACAATCACTACCACTTTCAATGTCATTGTCACATCAACCTTTCATTATATCCAAGCTGTCACTGTCATTGTACCATCAACCTATAACCCGCACCATCAACCTGTGCTATAGCAAAATCTGAACCATATCATCCATCAACAATGTACCACCATATTTGCATCAATCATGAACAATAATATATACCAACAACAACAACAATGATAACTAGACAATCATGTACCATATGTCAAACATGAATACAACCTGTACAATATACCATAACATCAATCAAGTATAGACATGTACCATATCATCAATGAAGAACCAATGCATGTCCCTCATGCATATGCCACCATTCATGAAGTGTATACCTCAACTATGAACAATCATCTCAAATATATGAATCGTAACAACCATGCAATATGTTGGCATGTTTTCAGACAGAGTCAGAGTATGCGTGTTTGTCATTGATGACAAAGATCACGATCAACATCGCAACGATAATGGCATGGCAATGGAAAGTTCAACAATGAAGAGCAACAATGATTGTTGGATCCCATTTAGATTTCCTGATGACCATTAGATCTGAATTCAGATAGGAGGAGCACATAGTAGAAGAGAACATATCTCATGCATCAGATCTGAGCCCGAGGTCCGACCGGCGTTGGATCCAGGAGAACCTGCATGTTCTTTAAAGTGCAAGGTGAAGTGGGCTTACAAAATCCTGAAAGCAGGAGGACCGTCCATATTCGGGAAGGACACGTGGTTACAGATCATCATTTCACCGACTGAGAGGTCAAAGGAAGGAGTGCCCTAACCTCTCTAACTCATGATATGCGAAATCACGAAATAATTCTAGCCGTCGGATCGAGGATTGATCTGGACCGTTGATCAGACACGACGAAGGCCCATGAAGTTTCGAAATCAAGATAAGATCTGGACCATTGGGTTCATAGGACATGTGGTGAAAGATTGTCATTTCGTTGACTGGAAAGTCAAAGGAACGAGGTTCCCTAACCTCTCGAATTCACGACATGCGAAATCGCGAAATGTCGAAATGCGAAATTGCGAAACACCTTTTGGCGCAGCCTGTGGTCACCACTGGTGGTCACGTGAGGGGAAGAAGCTAGTGGAGCTAAACTCCATTTCAGATTTTCGGATACCAGGAGTTGGAGGTGTCAAGGACACTCACGACAAGAATGCCGAAATGATGAAATGCAAAATGAAATACATCGATCTGACTCCATTTCGGAGTTTCGGATATTGGGAGTTGGAGGAGTCAAGGAAGCAACTCACGACAGGAACTCGTGATATGCGAAATCACGAAAATATCTGGACCATCGAATCATCGAGATTGTGGACCATTGATCTGACTCCATTTTGGAGTTTCAGATACAGAGAGTTGGAGGAGTCAAGAGTCGAGACTCTTCATCACAGGAGTCCTGAAGTTGTGAAATGTGAAACACCGATCATTTCGGGGTTTGTGACTTGGAGTGTCGAGATACTTCTCCACAGGAATGCCGAAATGCAAAATCGTGAAATCACTTTATGGATAAATGCTTGGTCACAACTGTGGGCATGTGAAGGAAGGATCTTGCAAGTTGCAAGGCTCCATTTCGTGATCAGAAGTTGGAAGAGTCAGAGTGACTCGCAAAAAATTCGCGAAACGCAAAATGCGTTTTCGAATAAGGATGTGGTCACAGCCAGTGGTCACATCTATGGAAGATGGAGGAAGGAGCTAGTGCAACCAAGCTCCATTTCAGTGATCACGACTTGGAGTGTCGAGACCCTTCATCATAGGAATGCCGAAATGCGAAATGGCGAAAGCGCTTTATGGATAAGCGCTTGGTCACCGTCGGTGGTCACATCGTCGAAGAGATGTAGAGAAGAGCTCGAAGAGACAAGCTCCATTTCAAAGTTTGGGACATGGAGTCGAGACTCTTCACCACAGGAATGCCGAAATGCTGAAATGCGAAATGGCGAAATCAACATGAGACACCTGTGCTTGTAATCCAATGGTGTTGGATACTTGGAAATCTGATCGAAGGGATATTGTTGCTCTTCACAGTTAATCGATCAGTTACGATTCAGTTAGTAGAACTGAATCATGACTCTTGGACAGTTGGCGATTCAGTTGTTGATGCATTTTCTTGGAGGTTCACAGTGTAACTGCTAGAAATGACTGATGGTTTCTGCCAGAGGACTCGAAGAGACTTCAGGGTGATCACCAGAAAAGATGAAGTGTCTTGAGACATCTTCCAGTGGAATGAAGACAGCTCATAGAGGCTATTGACAGATGTAAGACCATTGGAGCCTGGAACTGCAACAGAGGGAATGAGCTCGACTTTGAAAGAGAAGACGAAGAGTCTTGACTACTGGAGAGGCTAAGGAATCTCGGCATAACACCCAATGATGATGGATGCATGGGTTTAACAGCCAGAGAAGCTAAAGAGTTGCAATGATGATCAGGCAGAGCACTCGACATGGAGAGAGCATGTAGAAGCATTGTGTATAGAGGATGCAGAAGATGCACATAGAGAATAAAAATGAAGAACATAGAAGAGATTTGTTGTTGTTGAGAGTGATTCAGGTGTGTAGAAGGAGGCAAAGTGCAACAACTGAAATGCATAGAAGAGGAATGGTGCATAGAAGGGACATGGCACACAGAGCATAAAGTGCAGCAGAAGAAAAGAATAGAGATGCATAGCTGAGATAGTAAAACAAGGCCGAGGTGCACTTGTAGAGAAAAGTAGAAGATAAGAAAGCACAAGAAGATGCAGGCAGAGAGACACTGATATAGGAGAGTAGAGCAACATAGCATAACAATGATAATCTTGGTAAGCCAATGACAACTATTGAATCACTGTAATAAGTTTCAGTAGAAAATATTTATATTTCAGGGTGGTAGGGAGGTGCTAGGGAGGACTATTGTCCTTAGAGGTTCAAGTGGGTGCTTGAACACAGGGAGTTGTAGCTTCTATCTGGTCGCAGCCAGAGAAACCAGGGTGGCAGGGTGGTGCAAGGGAGAATTGTTGTTGTCTGTTATACAGGTTGGTGCCTGTGTGACTGGAAGTTGGTGCTTCCATCCAGTTGGTGCTGGAACACTTAGGGAGTTGGTGCTTCCTTCTAGTGGGTGCTAGATAAACCAGGTAGCTGGTGCTTCCTTCTAGTGGGTGCTAGAGAAACCAGGGAGTTGGTGCTTCCTTCTAGTAGGTGCTAGAGAAAACAAAGAGTTGGTGCTCTTAGAAAGTTGCAACTTGCAAAACAAAGGTTGTAGCCTCACAATGAGTTGGAGCTCATATGTATGATAATGTACAGAGTGTAAATATTACTTATCATACTAAGAAGAAGAGGTTTTTAC
>SNQJ01S0035768.1:9656-20340 GCA_010110895.2 Picea sitchensis
GGGAGAATCTACCTACAAACTTGATTCAGGAACTCCGATGGGAATGAAGGATGTACTTTATGTACCAGGTTTAACAAAGAACTTACTTTCTATCTCAGCTCTAGATAAGAAAGGTTTCAAGGTTGCATTCATAGATGGTGAAGTTTTTATGTGGCCTAAAGGAAAAACTATAGAAGATGCAATTGTTATTGGAACAAAAGAAGGTGGGTTGTACAAGTTAAAAGGTCACTCGGATGTAGCCTTAACTCACTCTACTGAAAGTCCTTGTGAACTTTGGCATAGAAGAATAGCTCACATCAACTATAAGGCCTTACCATATGTAAGCAAGGTAGTTACAGGTTTATCAGAATTAAAGGTTGATCATGAAGCTATATGCAAGGGATGTGCACAAGGAAAGAACAAAAAGAATCATTTTCCAAAGAGCGATAGTAAAGCAGAAGGAATCTTGGAACTTGTCCACTCATATGTATGTGGTCCAATGCCAACAACCTCTCTAAGCAGGTATGTATACTATGTATCCTTTATTGATGATTACTCTCGTAAGACTTGGGGTTTATTTCTTGAAGTCAAAAGATGAAGTACTTGGAAAGTTCAAGGAATTCAAAGCCTTGGTAGAAAAACTCTCTGAAAGGAAAATCAAGATGCTTACGTTAGACAATGGAGGAGAGTACACCTCAAATGAATTTGGAATATTTTTCATAGATGTCGGGATTAAGAGGGAGCTCACCACTCCCTATAATCCTCAACAAAAAGGTGTAGCAGAAAGAAAGAATAGAACAATTATGGAAGCAGTAAAGACTATGATTCACAATCAAGATCTTCCAATGCACATATGGGCTAAAGAAGCAAGAACAACAGTATATGTTCAAAACATATTATCCCATAGTGCACTTGGATTCAAAACTCCTGAAGAAATGTTCACCAAAAAGAAGCAAGAAGTAAAGCCATCTCAAAATATCTGGTTGTCCAATTTTTGTACACATTCCAAAAGAAAAGAGAACTAAGTTGGATCCTTCAGGAAAGAAGGGGATATTTGTTGGATACTATGAGGTCTCTAAGGCCTTAAGAATATACATACCAGGTTACCATCATATTGAGATCAATAAATATGTAACATTTGATGAAGATGCATCACTCAAAAGATCAAGGAAATGCCAACTTGAAGAAGTATATGAAGAAGAACCTGTAGCACTCCCAGAGTTGTAAAACCCGTGAAGGAAGTTACAATTACCCCTAATGATGAGATTCTAGAAGATCATGATATGATAGAATCTCAAGAACCTCCCCATATGACAATGTCTCACAAGAGAAAGCCAACTTGGGCAAGAGAAATTATTCAAGATGCAGAGAAGTATGGTGCCCTGGAAGGAACCATGAGACAAAGCAAGAAATCTAATCCATTCTCCAGCTATATGGCCTTGATGTGTGATCTTGTAGAAAAGGAACCTACTTGCTTTGAAGAAGTCGTTCAATAGAAAGAATGGATGGATGCCATGACGACATAATACTATTCCATTATAAATAATGATGTATGGGAAGTAGTTCCCAGACCAAAGAACAAAGATGTGGTATCTTCCAAGTGGATAAACAAAATAAAACACGCAACAGACGAAAGTATTGAAAAACACAAGGCAAGATTTGTGCCTTGTGTTTTTTCTCAAAGGGAAGGTATTGACAACGAAGAAACATTTGCTCTTGTATCCAGATACACTTCTACCAGAACTATCATAGCTCTTGCAGAGAAAATGAAGTGGAGGTTACACCAGATGGATGTGAAAACAACTTTCTTAAATGGTGTTATTGAAGAAGAAGTGTATATAAAACAACCATAAGGGTTTGAAGTTGAAGATAGAAAGACTCATGCCTACAAGTTGAAGAAAGATCTGTATGGGTTGAAGCAAGCTCTTAGAGCTTGGTATGGTAGAATTGATAGTTTCTTGACAAGATCGGTCTTTACCAAGAGTAAAGATGATTTTAACCTTTACTTCAAGGTTATGAATGATGAGCTAGTCATATTGCTACTATATGTGGATGATTTATTCTTGATTGGAGAAGAAAAGCTCATCACAGATTGCAAGAAAAAGCTTGCTACAGAGTTTGAGATGAAAGACCTAGGCCAGATGCATTATTTCTTAGGTCTTGAAGTTTGGCAGAGCCCAAAGAAGATATTCCTTAACCAAGGGAAGTATGCAGTTGAAATATTGAAGAGATTTGACATGTTGGAATGTAAAGCCATGAACACACCCATGAAAACGAATTTGAAGCTCCTGGTTGATACTTCGTCAGAGTTGGTTGATGCTACTCTATATAGACATATTATTGGAACGTTGATGTATCTTACGAACACCAGACCAGATATATGCTTTGCTGTGAACATTTCGAGTTAGTATATGGTGGAGCCCAGACATGTTCACCTTGTAGCTGCAAAGCATGTGATGAGATACCATAAGGGTACGTTGGATTATGGTCTATGTTATACCGAATATCATGACTCCACACTGTAAGGTCATACTGATTCAGATTGGGTTGGAAGTGCTTCAGATGGGTTGGAAGTGCTTCAGACAGGAAGAACACTTTAGGATGTTGTTTCAATTTGGGGTCAACGCTGACTTCATGGCAAAGCAGGAAGAAAATCCAGTATTGCTCTCAGCAGAGCATAAGTGGAAAACATTGTAGCATGTTCCACCAGTTGTGATTCCATGTGGCTTCATAAGTTGTTGACAGGTCTGTTCGATATGGAGATGGAAGCCATCGTGATTCTATGTGATAACCAGAGTTGTATAAAAATAATAGAGAACTCAGTGTTCCATGATAAGTTGAAACACATAGAAATACAGTATCACTACATTTGTGATATGGTGCAGAGGAGTTGTAAAGCTCCAATATGTTGGCGCAGATGAACAGGTTGCATATGTGTTGACCAAGCCTCTGTCTCATATGAAGTTTGAGTACTTCCGATTCAAGCTTGGTGTTGTCCGAAAGGACCTACCTTGAAAGGGGGAGTGATGTTGATGATACTATGGTATCCTGACCAACAACGGGTAGCTCCGTTAGGATTTTATATCCTAGGGTTGTCCATTAGAATTGATCATCCCTAGGCAGATCCCCAAGGTCTGGCAAGGACGGTCTGTCAGAGTACCTGTGCATGTATATGCCAACTGTGGTCAGTAGTGGTAGCTCCGTTAGGATTTTATATTCCTAGGGAATCTTATGATTCCTGGGTAGATCCTGAAATTCTGGTAAGTATGGTTTGTCAAAATACCACGTGGTAGCTTGTTGGGATTTTATATCCCAGGGAATCTTATGATTCCTGGGCAGATCCCGAAGGTCCGGTAAGGATAGTCTGTTAGAGTACCACAAATGTTGTTGTTGATGCACTTGCCTCATTCTATTGCCACATGATGATGATCTTGTTGTTCCAGCCTTGTGATGTTGATGATGTTGTTGTACCAACTTCGTACTGTTGATGATGTTGTTGTTCTAGCTTCATGCTATTGATGTTGATGTTTCAACTTCATGTTATTGATGATGATGATGATGATGTTACCCCAACTCCATGTTGTGAACGATGATGATATTGATGATGAGAAAAACTTTCGATGATTTATAGATGTGCTAGTCATTGTCCCAGATGTTGATGATGATGCTGCCCTCTCCTTCTCTTGATGATGTTGTATTGGGTCATGTTAGTAGAATACCCTTCTCGTTAAGGAGGAGTGTTGAAATATTGTAACTTTGAAGAATATTCTAATTATATTTGAGTTATTATCTTATAGATCAAATCCCTTTTGCGTATTGATCATGTTGGGTCTTGTATAAGATCAAATTCCCTTTTGTGGATTGGTCAAACCATATTTATATGGTGGTATTTGTAAAGTCAAACCCTAGTGTTTATAAAGTGGTTTTAACCACTTCTAGAAGAAGTCGGCCCTACTAAGTGAAGAGACATAACCCTAATGCCTCCTCAACTAGTATTTATATGTGAGGATGGTGCCTCACTTGTTCACTCTCACACCTCACTCATCTAGTGCACATATCTTGAAGGAAGTTGCAGTTGCAGGAGGAAGGAGAAGAGAGGCACATGCTCAGTCTTAGTTTATTCTTGGTGTTTTGGTCTTAGTCTTGGCATTGTATTGACAATCTATTGTTGAGGAAGTTTTTGTTGGGTTTTCTCCCCCATGAGGGTTTCCCAAGATAAAATGTTGTGTACCTTATGATTGTGTTTCTTTCAGTCATCCTCTTTATACCGTTGTTTTGGAAATGCATTAAATGCTCATGTAATTTGGAAACCTAATAACAACAGTAAAAACTTAACAATTTTAAATTAGATTTTTAACAACAAAAGAAACACATAAATCACACACATAAATTGGACAACATAAGAATTACCCTGGAAACCCCAGTGTGGTGAAAACCAACAAAGAGGGGGTTTATTGTGGGTTTCAAGAGAAATTATAGTAGCAGAAAAAATGGAAATTTCTTACAGAAATTTCGGCAACCTTTCTTACTCCTCAGCTAAAAATCAACCCAACAAAACTGTTGTAAGGTCGAGATACAAAGTGCCCAGTACTACCCAACAAGTATAACAAATGTATGGTATTAGTACAACATGTGCGACTTGTACTATTTCAACCCAGTATGGCCTTCACAACAACTGGTAGGTACGGCCTATGTATGGCTTGGTTGGTTGAATAATTTTGGCCCAGATTTGGCTTGTTGCTACCTGCAAAAAAAACCCAGAAATCGGCCTGTAGAATGTTTCTTTCTTGGTCCTGAGTTTGGACTCCTTGGATGCCCATAATGGTCTTGATTTGACCTCCACTGGCTGCTCCAAAATAGCCCAAAACTCGCCCTTTGCCTCAGCCACAAGCACACAACCTTCTCTTTCCCAAGCACCCCTCTTGCTCTCCCTTGCTCAACCTCAACATTGCCTTCTCTTGCCCAAGCGCCCCTCTTGTTCTCACTTGATCAACCTCAACACTGCCTTCTCTTGCCCAAGCGCCCCTCTTTCTCTCACTTGCTCAACCTCACAAATGTTAATGTGTTCTGTCCTCTCACCGTCAAACTCCTTTTATCTCCCTAGCAGCCTCCCATCCTCTTTGACGAGTGTCCCAAGGCTTGGCCTCAATGGCTGAGAGTTGGGGCTGCTGGAACCCACTCTCCACTAGGATGTCCGCCCCCCCTAGAAAGGGGCCCACACTTCACTAGAAACCACCTTAGAGGTGCTCCCTCCTTGGTCTGGGTCCCACAAACCACCCAACCACCTTCAAGGTGCGCCCTCTCTCCTTGGGTCTCGCATTCCACTCAAAGAGAAATTGTTGCAAACCTAAACCTAAGGTTGAGATAAGAAAAATTGATCTAGGTTTAATTAAGGTGTCCCTCAACTGGCCTAGGACAAAAGGCACAACTAAGACACCAAACTGAGCTAAAATCAACACTTTCTTCTTCATGTAAGTTATATTAGGAAAGTTTCCTTGTTCAAATGCCAAAGTTTTTAATTGGTTCTTGTATCCAATTCATTAAATTCTTACAACAAAGTAAGGATATATTCATGTTTTTTATGATCTTGAGAACCTTTTGAATATCATCAAACTACACTCGTTGCCAACTTGTATTGATTATCATTGTAGTAACAAAATCTTTCTTAGACATGCAATTTACATCATTGCAACAAATTTCACAACTCATTGGGAGTACATGAGTGTGGCCTCCTTGTTTCCTAAATAGTTTTGGAATTGAAATGATCACAAGAGGAGACTAATAAATAATGTAATATATCTATCTCCTTAATATGTTTAAGGACTTGAAATAAAAGAATAATATTCTAACCAACTTTTTGATATTTGTAAATAAAGTCAATAGGAACAAAGCCTTTTTGAAATAATTTTGAGGCAAGTATCGTGTGTAGTTCAATAGTTGGGGACACCCAACATGTTGTATTGGAGACGTCCAATAGTAGACCACACCCAATGCTCACCTTGGAATGTAATAAATAACACATTTAGAAAATATAAATAAAACTCCATCTAACGTTTTTGATTATATGAAATATAGAGACAATATAAAATTAATATTTAAATTAATAGGTGTAAATACTAAGTATTACTTCCCTGAAAATTAGTCTTGAAAATATCACGTGCAACAACTGACTTCCTTCACAATTATATCCTTTGAATGGTTGTTATTAGTCCTTGCTGAAGGCTGGGTACTATTTCGTTGAATTCATCGTTGATCGCTAATTAGTTTACCCTTTGACTACAAATATTTTCGTATGGTCTAATGTTGTACATAGGAGATACAAAATGATTATGTTTTTATAATATTTAAATTTCTTTTATACCACATGTTATTGGCCAATGCGTCTGAGGTCTTCTTGTCGAGCTCTCGCAAATCTAATCTTTCATCCTTACACAATCTATTTTTTAAGGATGGCATTATATAATCTCTTATAAGTTGTTTTAAGGATGACATTATATAATCTCTTATAAGTTTGAGGTCTTCTTGTCGAGCTCTCACAAAATCTAATCTTTAATCCTTACATAATCTATGTTTTAAGAATGACATTATATGGTCTCTTATTAATATATGGCGTATTTAAATAGATTGACTTGAAAAATGATGTATCATCTTAATATGTATTCAATGCACTGATATGCCCGTTGACAAGACCTATACAACCACCACTTTCTTGCTATTGTTTTCTCTATGCAACCACTGCCTTTTTCCTTGGTCTTCTTCTATGTCTTCCACCTTTTTTGGCTCCATACTCCAATCTACTTTTCTTCTATATCGTTAGTATTGTTTGCTTTATGCAACCATTGCCTTCTACCTCCTTACTTTGACTTGGGCTTCTTCTATATCTTCCACTACTCTTTGGCTCATACTTGGACTTGGACTTCTTCTATATTCTATATCTTTGTAGGTTTCTAGGAAGCACTAGTTGAGAAATAGTTGAAGTGTTTGTTGCTTTGTAGCAATGACTTCAATTTGGAGTTGAGTGAATTTATCATGCTTGTCGCATATCTCTCAACTTATAATCATGTACATTAAAAACCAAATTAGTAAGAGGAAGCTACGTCGTATAAATGGTACACTATCTTGTTGAGAAGTGTAGCTCGAGCAGGAACATCTTGCGTAGGTTTAATGTGAATGTGTAGGAAGTGGTTCAAGACATTCCTTTGGTGACCACCTTGGAAAGGTGATCACTAATTCTATCTTGTAATTTCATTTAGAAAAAGTGAAAATTCAATGTTTTGAAGTCAAATAGTCGTAGGAATCTATAAGTTCTAGAAAGATAATGACTTGGATTAGGATTTAATCTTAGTCGTACCATGCTTGAGATAAGTGGTAGCTAGGATTGAGGAGATTAGTTGTTGAGAAGTGTAGCTTGAGCAAGAACATCTTGCATAGGTTTAGTGGGAATGTGCAAGAAGTGATTCGAGACATTTCTTTGGTGACCACTTTGGAAAGGTGATCATTAATTCTATATTGTAATTTCATTTAGAAAAAGTGAAAATTCAATGTTTTGAAGTCAAATAGTCTTAGGAATCTAAATGAGTTGTTCTATAGGTTCTAGAACATTAGTGACTTGGATTAGGATTTAATCTTAGCCGTACATCTCATGATTGAGATATATGGCAGCTAGGATTGAGGAGATTAGTTATCCTCTCTCAAAGCATAAATATGACAAGATAGGAGAGATCTTGCACACATGAGAAGAGAGAAAGAGAGTTGGAGGAAGGAAGAGTGTATCGGGAAGAGATGAAGAGCAGATATATTAAAGAGACCAACAAAATAATAGGCCGTACAGTCCGTACCACTGCTATAGCTATCTTTTCTTCATGAACAGACCATACAACTTAAGATATAGCCATAAAGTGTATTGTTGGAGTGTGCTTCAGTGATTGAGAGGGAGAAAGAGTGATTTTATGTCCAGTAAGGGAAGAAATAGAGCGGATTGTGCTACTGCAGCTATACCCTCTTTTTATAGGTTATACACTGTTGTTTGAGGTGATTTTAATGATTGTACAAATGCTAGTTTAAGCAGGTTGCAAAGGTCACCTTGTAATTTTTTATCAAAGGAATGAACAACTGATTTGAAGGAGAAATTCTCGTGTATGTGTTTTATTTCTTTCGTTCATTTTTCCAATAGTTGTGTGATTGATGCAATGCTCAAAAAAATGATTTTATGCCATTAAATAAATCTATTTTGAGTTATTTAATAAAAGAACATTAGGATCATAATCACCTAGGCTTGAAAATTTACATATCTCACGGCCCTTATGTTGGATTTTCCTTATTTACAGAGCATTAATGTTACTAGTGTTCTTTTACTTTGTTACCATTAAAATATATATCATGTATTGAGCAATAGCAACATAAACAAGAGACAAAAAAGAACACAAGAGATTTATCTTGGGCAAACCCCAAATGGGGTAAAAAACCTAGCAACCTTTCTTAGATAGATTATGTTCACAAAGCAAGTCCAATCAGATAAACCCTAGCACATGTGCTAGCTTAACTAGAAATACCACCCCAGCTGCAACAACAACACCATACAAAGGTAGTGCACCTCCTCAAGGAGTAGTTCATAAGAGAGAGATACCAAAAAGATTGAGTAAGAAAAAACTGTGCAACTAGAACTATTGTGTCACCTCCTCCAAACTTGCACCTTGTTTCTATGTAGCTGGGAGAGTGAGAGAGTGAATAAATGAGCTAAGGCGCCTCCTTATTTATAGTCTTCTTGTCCTTCTAGCTGGGCCGACTTCTCTTATGGGAAGGTGCCTTTTCATTATACTTTATTCTTATGGGCTGAGTTCTCTCTAGGGTATTTCAACATGTATACAGTAAATCTCTTGCTTTTGGAATCTTCTTTGCATCTAAGAAAGGTCATATAGGAGGGAAAGATCCTCTTGTATCTATCAAAACATCAACACTCCCTCTTAGTTAGGCATGCATATTTCACGATGTCTTCATATGGTAGTCCACTAACTACTCTGCAATCTGCTAGTAGGTACATGGCTGAGATAATGCCTTTGATAACTCGAATCATCAGGCACAATCTCTGCGATCAAATGGTAGCACACACAGCTACATCCAAATGATCTAGTAATCTCCATGACAGCTAGCTAGCAGCACACAAATACTACAATGTCATCCAATAGATCACCACTGCTGCCAAGCAGTACACATCTATTGTCCAGTGACACAATCACTACTAGTGGAACATATTCACTGTAGTAGCACACAACTATTGTTCGGAGTCACACAACCTCTGCCAGTGGAACACATCCACTGAAGTAGCACAAAACGACTGTCCAGAGTCACCCAACGTCCGTTAGTGGAACACAACCTTCGAAGTAGCACACAAATACTGTCCGAAGTCACACAACATCTACTAGTGGAACACATCCACCGTAGTAGCACACAACTACTGTCAAAAGACACACAATCTCTGCCAGTGGTACACAACCACCTAAGTAGTACACAACTATTGTCTAGAGTCACACCATCTCTGCCAGAGTCTGACGATTACGTGTGTGATGTTTATTTTCTTGCAGGTCCAACAATGCATTACCCCATCAGTCACCTCACATGACTGATCCAGGGAACCCTTGGCCATAGGGGTTAGCCGGCAAGAGAAGAAACAACACACCTCCCTCTCAACGAGGGTGGACATTCAACAACACTCCAATCTTGTCTTGAAGTACTCATACTTCACTCTTGACAAGGGCTTGGTGAGGATGTCTACCATCTGCTCGTCCGTGGATGTGTACTAGAGCTCCACATATCCTCTCTGCACCATGTCCCAAATGTAATGATATTTGATCTCTATATACTTAGACCTGTCATGGAATACATGGTTCTCGATAAGCTTTACACAACTTTGATTGTCACAATGTATCAAAGTTAGCTCCAATTCTAGATCAAATATCCCAGTTAGAAACTTCCAAAGCCACACTGCTTTACGGCTTGCCACGCTTGCTACGATATACTCTGCTTTTGATGAACTAAGTGCAACTGATGTTTGCTTCCTGCTCAACCATTAGATCATGCCTGATCCCATACTGATGCAACATCCAAAAGTATTCTTCCAATCCCTTGCACTCCCTGTCCAGTCAGAATCTGTATATCCCTGTAGCTTCACATCCATATCCAACCGTACCATGAAGGTACCTCAACATATTCTTTGTTTCCATCCAATGTACCTGTCTAGGTTCAAACCTGCATTGACTCAAGGTATTCACTGCAAATCATATGTCTGGCTTGGTATTAACCAGGTACATCAAGTATCCAATCAACTCTCTGTACATTGTGGGATCCACCAAATCTGAAGATTTGTCACTCAAGAGCTTCAAATTTATCGTCATGGGTGTGGTCATGGACTTGCAGTCCATCATCCCGAATTTATTGAGGATCTCAACAATATATTTGTGTTGACCAAGGAAAATCTCATCTGATCTCTGCCACACTTCCAACCCAAGAAGTAATGCATCAGACCTAGATCCTTCATCTCGAACTCTGAAGCGAGTTCCCTCTTGCACCCAACTATGAGATTCTCATCTCTTGTCAGAAACAGGTCATCCACATGTAAGATCAATGGGAAACCATCAAATAACTGTCTGATTTGGCATATCATGCCCTGGGTGCCTGCTTAGGCCCATACAAAGCCTTCTTCAATCTA
>SNQJ01S0035768.1:20350-50270 GCA_010110895.2 Picea sitchensis
GGTTCTTGTATCCAATTCTTTTTACATCTAGCCAATTCTACAATCCATGTTAATGGAACCTTCATTCAACTTGTAGTTCTTGTTGTTGCAATTGGCATTATGGCTAGGTCCTCGTAGATGCTTGTACTAATTGGTATTCACACATGTTGACTCCTATACTTAATACAAACAAGTTTCTTTGAATGCCATAGTTTGTAAGTGGTTCTTGTATCCAATTCGTTTTACATCTAGCCAATTCTACAATCCATGTTAATGGAACCTTCGTTCAACTTGTAGTTCTTGTTGTTGCATTTGGCATTATGGCTAGGTCCTCGTAGATGCTTGTACTAATTGGTCTTCACACATGTTGACTCCTATACTTAATACAAACAAGTTTTCTTATTCTAATGCCATAGTTTCTAATTGGTTCTTGTAGACAATTATTTATACTTATAGCTAGTTTGATAGCCCATGTTGATGAACTCTTCATTTAACTTAGTTCTTGCTGCTACAATTGGAATTATGGCCAAGTCCCCTTATATGCTCTTACTAATTGGGTGGTTTTTATTTTCCCAAGGAAAACCTTGTGGGAAACCCTTAGGCACTTCCTCTCATTCTAGGGTGTTACCTAGTATAAACTAATCGTCGTTGATTATAGGGATTGAAAAGGTAGGGATATTGAGTGAGGCATGCAATAGAGGAAACCATTTAGGGGATTGACCTTGAGACTTATTGCATGAATATCAACACACTCAACCACTTGAACTAGCCCATTGGACTTTATACTTAATACAAGAAAGTTTCCTTGTTCAAATGCTACAATTTTTAATTGGTTCTTGTAGCAAATTCATTACAACTTTACAACAAATTAAAGATATCTTCATGTTTTTTTTTAGATCTTGAGGACCTGGTGAATGCCATAAAACTATACTTGTTTCCAACTTGTATTGATCATGAACATAGTAATAACCACTTTTTGTTGATTTTACCCCTATAACTCAACCACTAAAATAATTGCCAATAATTTACTAAAACATAGAAATTATACTAGCTGATATAATTATGTAAATTATGCAGATTATATTTGAGTTATTGTTGAAATATTGTAACTTCGAAGAATATTCTAATTATATTTGAGTTATTATCTTATAGATCAAATCCCCTTTTGCAGATTGATCATGTTGGGTCTTGTACAAGATCAAATCCCCTTTTGTGGATTAGTCAAACCATATTTATATGGTGGTATTTGTAAAGTCAGCCCTTAGTGTTTATAAAGTGGTTTTAACCACTTCTAGAAGAAGTTGGCCCTACTAAGTGAAGAGACATAACCATGGAACCTCCTCAATTAGTATTTATATGTGAGGATGGTGCCTCACTTGTTCACTCTCACACTCACTCATCTAGTGCACATATCTTGAAGGAAGTTGTAGTTGCAGGAGAAAGGAGAAGAGAGGTACATGCTCAGTCTTAGTTTATTCTTTGTGTTTTGGTCTTAGTCTTGGCATTGTATTGGCAATTTATTATTGAGGAGGTTTTTGCTGGGTTTTCTCCCCCATGAGGGTTTCCCAGGATAAAATGTTGTGTACCTTGTGATTGTGTTTCTTTCAGTGATCCTCTTTATGTTATTGTTTTGGAAATACATTGAATTCTCATGTAATTTGGAAACCTAATAACAATAGTAAAAACTTAAAATGGTATCAGATCTTGACTGAATAGAGAATCTTTCACTAGGTATCTAGACATCACTATTGTCGCACACGAAAATTAGGGCTTTTTACCGAAGTGGAAATTTTGACCAAAAACTATCTTGGCAAGTGTGCCCTGCCCTAGCGCTTCTTTTGGCATCTTGAGCGAACTTTTCCAGTGGCTAGATTCTCTAGAAAATCAAACCCTCATTTTGACTGGTACCAGAAAACTATAAAACCAGAACCAGTGCTAGAAGTACCAATCCAAAATTACATAGGGAAGTTTCAAGGGTTAAACTTGGAATTTCTGAAACAATCAGCTCCAACAAACTCGCCTCATCCCAACGCATCTCCTGGTAAGCTCAATTTCAATTTTTGAGCATTTTCATTTTCTAGTCATTTTCTTAGCTCTAGGTCAAGATGTCTTTAAACGCTAAGCTTGTTGACAATTTAGAAGGTTTGGAAAACTTCCGTGCCTGGAAGTATAGAATTGGACTCATTCTTGAAGACAATGACCTTACAAAATTCATAAAAGAAAATGTACCGGAACCCGAAGAAGAAACAACCAAAGAGAAGTACAAGAAGGATATGATTAAGGCCAAAAGAATAATTGCAGATTCCATTAAAGACCACTTGATCCCTCAAGTGTCTTCTAAGAATACTCCAAAAGATACGCTTGATGCCCTAACCAAAATGTATGAAGGAAAGAACATCAACCATAAGATGAATTTGAGAACCCAACTCAACAATACAAAGATGCAGAAAGGAGAAACAGTTCAAGACTATTTTTCGAGGGTTTCTCAATTCAAGGAACAGTTAGAGGAAATTGGAGACAACTTGGATGAAGATGAACTCATAATGACAACTCTTAATGGTCTCACAAGACCTTGGGATGCCTTCATCCAAACTATTTGTGCAAGAAAAGATAAATTCCAATTTGATAGTTTATGGGAAGAATGTGTTCAAGAAGAAGCAAGAGTGGCCAACCGAGAAATTGTCCTATTAAGAGATGACGATTAATCCCTAGGTGCTAATGTTAAGGGTGTGAAGAAAAAGGTTCATTTTCAAAAGGAGACACACTTTCATAAAGAATCTCACTCTCCAAAGAGATTCCAAAAATATCATAAGGGTCAAAGAAAGGGAAAATATTTCTCCTCCTATCAATGTTATCATTGTGATAAGATGGGACACATTGCTAAGAACTGTCCAACCAGAAGGGAAGAATACAAGAGGAGAAATAAAAAAAGACAGCATGCCCATGCAACTGAAGATGATGAGCCACCCAAGAAGTTAACTAAAGAAGAGATTGAAGATTATGTTTTGTTTTCAGCACTCTCAGGATATGTGACACCTGAAGAAGATACTTGGCTCATAGATAGCGGTGCCTCTAAGAATATGACACTTCAGAAAGACATTCTCTCTAGCCTTATAGAAAAGGACTTCCCCCAAAAAGTTTCACTTGGAGTGATTATCAGTGCCCTATCAAAGGATCGGGAGAATCTACCTACAAACTTGATTCAGGAACTCCGATGGGAATGAAGGATGTACTTTATGTACCAGGTTTAACAAAGAACTTACTTTCTATCTCAGCTCTAGATAAGAAAGGTTTCAAGGTTGCATTCATAGATGGTGAAGTTTTTATGTGGCCTAAAGGAAAAACTATAGAAGATGCAATTGTTATTGGAACAAAAGAAGGTGGGTTGTACAAGTTAAAAGGTCACTCGGATGTAGCCTTAACTCACTCTACTGAAAGTCCTTGTGAACTTTGGCATAGAAGAATAGCTCACATCAACTATAAGGCCTTACCATATGTAAGCAAGGTAGTTACAGGTTTATCAGAATTAAAGGTTGATCATGAAGCTATATGCAAGGGATGTGCACAAGGAAAGAACAAAAAGAATCATTTTCCAAAGAGCGATAGTAAAGCAGAAGGAATCTTGGAACTTGTCCACTCATATGTATGTGGTCCAATGCCAACAACCTCTCTAAGCAGGTATGTATACTATGTATCCTTTATTGATGATTACTCTCGTAAGACTTGGGGTTTATTTCTTGAAGTCAAAAGATGAAGTACTTGGAAAGTTCAAGGAATTCAAAGCCTTGGTAGAAAAACTCTCTGAAAGGAAAATCAAGATGCTTACGTTAGACAATGGAGGAGAGTACACCTCAAATGAATTTGGAATATTTTTCATAGATGTCGGGATTAAGAGGGAGCTCACCACTCCCTATAATCCTCAACAAAAAGGTGTAGCAGAAAGAAAGAATAGAACAATTATGGAAGCAGTAAAGACTATGATTCACAATCAAGATCTTCCAATGCACATATGGGCTAAAGAAGCAAGAACAACAGTATATGTTCAAAACATATTATCCCATAGTGCACTTGGATTCAAAACTCCTGAAGAAATGTTCACCAAAAAGAAGCAAGAAGTAAAGCCATCTCAAAATATCTGGTTGTCCAATTTTTGTACACATTCCAAAAGAAAAGAGAACTAAGTTGGATCCTTCAGGAAAGAAGGGGATATTTGTTGGATACTATGAGGTCTCTAAGGCCTTAAGAATATACATACCAGGTTACCATCATATTGAGATCAATAAATATGTAACATTTGATGAAGATGCATCACTCAAAAGATCAAGGAAATGCCAACTTGAAGAAGTATATGAAGAAGAACCTGTAGCACTCCCAGAGTTGTAAAACCCGTGAAGGAAGTTACAATTACCCCTAATGATGAGATTCTAGAAGATCATGATATGATAGAATCTCAAGAACCTCCCCATATGACAATGTCTCACAAGAGAAAGCCAACTTGGGCAAGAGAAATTATTCAAGATGCAGAGAAGTATGGTGCCCTGGAAGGAACCATGAGACAAAGCAAGAAATCTAATCCATTCTCCAGCTATATGGCCTTGATGTGTGATCTTGTAGAAAAGGAACCTACTTGCTTTGAAGAAGTCGTTCAATAGAAAGAATGGATGGATGCCATGACGACATAATACTATTCCATTATAAATAATGATGTATGGGAAGTAGTTCCCAGACCAAAGAACAAAGATGTGGTATCTTCCAAGTGGATAAACAAAATAAAACACGCAACAGACGAAAGTATTGAAAAACACAAGGCAAGATTTGTGCCTTGTGTTTTTTCTCAAAGGGAAGGTATTGACAACGAAGAAACATTTGCTCTTGTATCCAGATACACTTCTACCAGAACTATCATAGCTCTTGCAGAGAAAATGAAGTGGAGGTTACACCAGATGGATGTGAAAACAACTTTCTTAAATGGTGTTATTGAAGAAGAAGTGTATATAAAACAACCATAAGGGTTTGAAGTTGAAGATAGAAAGACTCATGCCTACAAGTTGAAGAAAGATCTGTATGGGTTGAAGCAAGCTCTTAGAGCTTGGTATGGTAGAATTGATAGTTTCTTGACAAGATCGGTCTTTACCAAGAGTAAAGATGATTTTAACCTTTACTTCAAGGTTATGAATGATGAGCTAGTCATATTGCTACTATATGTGGATGATTTATTCTTGATTGGAGAAGAAAAGCTCATCACAGATTGCAAGAAAAAGCTTGCTACAGAGTTTGAGATGAAAGACCTAGGCCAGATGCATTATTTCTTAGGTCTTGAAGTTTGGCAGAGCCCAAAGAAGATATTCCTTAACCAAGGGAAGTATGCAGTTGAAATATTGAAGAGATTTGACATGTTGGAATGTAAAGCCATGAACACACCCATGAAAACGAATTTGAAGCTCCTGGTTGATACTTCGTCAGAGTTGGTTGATGCTACTCTATATAGACATATTATTGGAACGTTGATGTATCTTACGAACACCAGACCAGATATATGCTTTGCTGTGAACATTTCGAGTTAGTATATGGTGGAGCCCAGACATGTTCACCTTGTAGCTGCAAAGCATGTGATGAGATACCATAAGGGTACGTTGGATTATGGTCTATGTTATACCGAATATCATGACTCCACACTGTAAGGTCATACTGATTCAGATTGGGTTGGAAGTGCTTCAGATGGGTTGGAAGTGCTTCAGACAGGAAGAACACTTTAGGATGTTGTTTCAATTTGGGGTCAACGCTGACTTCATGGCAAAGCAGGAAGAAAATCCAGTATTGCTCTCAGCAGAGCATAAGTGGAAAACATTGTAGCATGTTCCACCAGTTGTGATTCCATGTGGCTTCATAAGTTGTTGACAGGTCTGTTCGATATGGAGATGGAAGCCATCGTGATTCTATGTGATAACCAGAGTTGTATAAAAATAATAGAGAACTCAGTGTTCCATGATAAGTTGAAACACATAGAAATACAGTATCACTACATTTGTGATATGGTGCAGAGGAGTTGTAAAGCTCCAATATGTTGGCGCAGATGAACAGGTTGCATATGTGTTGACCAAGCCTCTGTCTCATATGAAGTTTGAGTACTTCCGATTCAAGCTTGGTGTTGTCCGAAAGGACCTACCTTGAAAGGGGGAGTGATGTTGATGATACTATGGTATCCTGACCAACAACGGGTAGCTCCGTTAGGATTTTATATCCTAGGGTTGTCCATTAGAATTGATCATCCCTAGGTAGATCCCCAAGGTCTGGCAAGGACGGTCTGTCAGAGTACCTGTGCATGTATATGCCAACTGTGGTCAGTAGTGGTAGCTCCGTTAGGATTTTATATTCCTAGGGAATCTTATGATTCCTGGGTAGATCCTGAAATTCTGGTAAGGATGGTCTGTCAAAATACCACGTGGTAGCTTGTTGGGATTTTATATCCCAGGGAATATTATGATTCCTGGGCAGATACCGAAGGTCCGGTAAGGATAGTCTGTTAGAGTACCACAAATGTTGTTGTTGATGCACTTGCCTCATTCTATTGCCACATGATGATGATATTGTTGTTCCAGCCTCGTGATGTTGATGATGTTGTTGTACCAACTTCGTACTGTTGATGATGTTGTTGTTCTAGCTTCATGCTATTGATGTTGATGTTTCAACTTCATGCTATTGATGATGATGATGATGATGTTACCCCAACTCCATGTTGTGAACGATGCTGATATTGATGATGAGAAAAACTTTCGATGATTTATAGATGTGCTAGTCATTGTCCCAGATGTTGATGATGATGCTTCCCTCTCCTTCTCTTGATGATGTTGTATTGGGTCATGTTAGTAGAATATCCTTCTCGTTAAGGAGGAGTGTTGAAATATTGTAACTTTGAAGAATATTCTAATTATATTTGAGTTATTATCTTATAGATCAAATCCCTTTTGTGTATTGATCATGTTGGGTCTTGTATAAGATCAAATCCCCTTTTGTGGATTGGTCAAACCATATTTATATGGTGGTATTTGTAAAGTCAAACCCTAGTGTTTATAAAGTGGTTTTAACCACTTCTAGAAGAAGTCGACCCTACTAAGTGAAGAGACATAACCCTAACGCCTCCTCAACTAGTATTTATATGTGAGGATGGTGCCTCACTTGTTCACTCTCACACCTCACTCATCTAGTGCACATATCTTGAAGGAAGTTGGAGTTGCAGGAGGAAGGAGAAGAGAGGCACATGCTCAGTCTTAGTTTATTCTTGTTGTTTTGGTCTTAGTCTTGGCATTGTATTGGCAATCTATTGTTGAGAAAGATTTTGTTGGGTTTTCTCCCCCATGAGGGTTTCCCAGGATAAAATGTTGTGTACCTTATGATTGTGTTTCTTTCAGTCACCCTCTTTATGCCGTTGTTTTGGAAATGCATTGAATGCTCATGTAATTTGGAAACCTAATAACAACAGTAAAAACTTAACAATTTTAAATTAGATTTTTAACAACAAAAGCAACACATAAATCACACACATAAATTGGACAACATAGGAATTACCCTGGAAACCCCAGTGTGGTGAAAACCAACAAAGAGGGGGTTTATTGTGGGTTTCAAGAGAAATTATAGTAGCAGAAAAAAAGGAAATTTCTTACAGAAATTTCGGCAACCTTTCTTACTCCTCAGCTAAAAATCAACCTAACAAAACTGTTGTAAGGCCGAGATACAAAGTGCCCAGTACTACCCAACAAGTATAACAAATGTATGGTCTTAGTACAACATGTACGACTTGTACTATTTCAACCTAGTATGGCCTTCACAACAACTGGTAGGTACGACCTATGTATGGCTTGGTTGGCTGAATAATTTTGGCGCAGATTTGGCTTGTTGCTACCTGCAAAAAAAACCCAGAAATTGGCCTGTAGAATGTTTCTTTCTTGGTCCTGAGTTTGGCCTCCTTGGCTACCTATAATGGTCTTGATTTGACCTCCACTGGCTGCTCCAAACTAGCCCAAAACTCGCCCTTTTCCTTAGCCACAAGCACACTGCCTTCTCTTTCCCAAGCGCCCCTCTTGCTCTCACTTGCTCAACCTCAACACTGCCTTCTCTTGCCCAAGCGCCCCTCTTGTTCTCACTTGATCAACCTCAACACTGCCTTCTGTCCTCTCACCGTCAAACTCCTTTTATCTCCCTAGCAGCCTCCCATCCTCTTTGACGAGTGCCCCAAAGCTTGGCCTCAATGGATGAGAGTTGGGGATGTTGGACCCCACTCTCCACTAGGATGTGCGCCCCCCCTAGACAGGGGCCCACACTTCACAAGAAACCACCTTAGAGGTGCTCCCTCCTTGGTCTGGGTCCCACAAACCACCCAACCACCTTCAAGGTGCACCCTCTCTCCTTGGGTCTCGCATTCCACTCAAAGAGAAATTGTTGCAAGCCTAAACCTAAGGTTGAGATAAGAAAAGTTGATCTGGGTTTAATTAAGGTGTCCCTCAACTGGCCTAGGACAAAAGGCACATCTAAGACACCAAACTGAGCTAAAATCAACACTTTCTTCTTCATGTAAGTTATATTAGGAAAGTTTCCTTGTTCAAATGCCAAAGTTTTTAATTGGTTCTTGTATCCAATTCATTACATTCTTACAACAAAGTAAGGATATCTTCATGTTTTTTATGATCTTGAGAACCTTGTGAATATCATCAAACTACACTCGTTGCCAACTTGTATTGATTATCATTGTAGTAACAAACTCTTTCTTAGACATGCAACTTATATCATTGCAACAAATTTCACAACTCATTGGGAGTACATGAGTGTGGCCTCCTTGTTTCCTAAATAGTTTTGGAATTGAAATGATCACAAGAGGAGACTAATAAATAATGTAATATATCTATCTCCTTAATATGTTTAAGGACTTGAAATAAAAGAATAATATTCTAACCAACTTTTTGATATTTGTAAATAAAGTCAATAGGAACAAAGCCTTTTTGAAATAATTTTGAGGCAAGTATCGTGTGTAGTTCAATAGTTGGGGACACCCAACATGTTGTATTGGAGACGTCCAATAGTAGACCACACCCAATGCTCACCTTGGAATGTAATAAATAACACATTTAGAAAATATAAATAAAACTCCATCTAACGTTTTTGATTATATGAAATATAGAGACAATATAAAATTAATATTTAAATTAATAGGTGTAAATACTAAGTATTACTTCCCTGAAAATTAGTCTTGAAAATATCACGTGCAACAACTGACTTCCTTCACAATTATATCCTTTGAATGGTTGTTATTAGTCCTTGCTGAAGGCTGGGTACTATTTCGTTGAATTCATCGTTGATCGCTAATTAGTTTACCCTTTGACTACAAATATTTTCGTATGGTCTAATGTTGTACATAGGAGATACAAAATGATTATGTTTTTATAATATTTAAATTTCTTTTATACCACATGTTATTGGCCAATGCGTCTGAGGTCTTCTTGTCGAGCTCTCGCAAATCTAATCTTTCATCCTTACACAATCTATTTTTTAAGGATGGCATTATATAATCTCTTATAAGTTGTTTTAAGGATGACATTATATAATCTCTTATAAGTTTGAGGTCTTCTTGTCGAGCTCTCACAAAATCTAATCTTTAATCCTTACATAATCTATGTTTTAAGAATGACATTATATGGTCTCTTATTAATATATGGCGTATTTAAATAGATTGACTTGAAAAATGATGTATCATCTTAATATGTATTCAATGCACTGATATGCCCGTTGACAAGACCTATACAACCACCACTTTCTTGCTATTGTTTTCTCTATGCAACCACTGCCTTTTTCCTTGGTCTTCTTCTATGTCTTCCACCTTTTTTGGCTCCATACTCCAATCTACTTTTCTTCTATATCGTTAGTATTGTTTGCTTTATGCAACCATTGCCTTCTACCTCCTTACTTTGACTTGGGCTTCTTCTATATCTTCCACTACTCTTTGGCTCATACTTGGACTTGGACTTCTTCTATATTCTATATCTTTGTAGGTTTCTAGGAAGCACTAGTTGAGAAATAGTTGAAGTGTTTGTTGCTTTGTAGCAATGACTTCAATTTGGAGTTGAGTGAATTTATCATGCTTGTCGCATATCTCTCAACTTATAATCATGTACATTAAAAACCAAATTAGTAAGAGGAAGCTACGTCGTATAAATGGTACACTATCTTGTTGAGAAGTGTAGCTCGAGCAGGAACATCTTGCGTAGGTTTAATGTGAATGTGTAGGAAGTGGTTCAAGACATTCCTTTGGTGACCACCTTGGAAAGGTGATCACTAATTCTATCTTGTAATTTCATTTAGAAAAAGTGAAAATTCAATGTTTTGAAGTCAAATAGTCGTAGGAATCTATAAGTTCTAGAAAGATAATGACTTGGATTAGGATTTAATCTTAGTCGTACCATGCTTGAGATAAGTGGTAGCTAGGATTGAGGAGATTAGTTGTTGAGAAGTGTAGCTTGAGCAAGAACATCTTGCATAGGTTTAGTGGGAATGTGCAAGAAGTGATTCGAGACATTTCTTTGGTGACCACTTTGGAAAGGTGATCATTAATTCTATATTGTAATTTCATTTAGAAAAAGTGAAAATTCAATGTTTTGAAGTCAAATAGTCTTAGGAATCTAAATGAGTTGTTCTATAGGTTCTAGAACATTAGTGACTTGGATTAGGATTTAATCTTAG
Source organism: Picea sitchensis (assembly GCA_010110895.2). Classification (NCBI taxonomy): domain Eukaryota; kingdom Viridiplantae; phylum Streptophyta; class Pinopsida; order Pinales; family Pinaceae; genus Picea; species Picea sitchensis. The sequence continues at coordinate 31,058 of SNQJ01S0035768.1, forward strand.
CCGTACATCTCATGATTGAGATATATGGCAGCTAGGATTGAGGAGATTAGTTATCCTCTCTCAAAGCATAAATATGACAAGATAGGAGAGATCTTGCACACATGAGAAGAGAGAAAGAGAGTTGGAGGAAGGAAGAGTGTATCGGGAAGAGATGAAGAGCAGATATATTAAAGAGACCAACAAAATAATAGGCCGTACAGTCCGTACCACTGCTATAGCTATCTTTTCTTCATGAACAGACCATACAACTTAAGATATAGCCATAAAGTGTATTGTTGGAGTGTGCTTCAGTGATTGAGAGGGAGAAAGAGTGATTTTATGTCCAGTAAGGGAAGAAATAGAGCGGATTGTGCTACTGCAGCTATACCCTCTTTTTATAGGTTATACACTGTTGTTTGAGGTGATTTTAATGATTGTACAAATGCTAGTTTAAGCAGGTTGCAAAGGTCACCTTGTAATTTTTTATCAAAGGAATGAACAACTGATTTGAAGGAGAAATTCTCGTGTATGTGTTTTATTTCTTTCGTTCATTTTTCCAATAGTTGTGTGATTGATGCAATGCTCAAAAAAATGATTTTATGCCATTAAATAAATCTATTTTGAGTTATTTAATAAAAGAACATTAGGATCATAATCACCTAGGCTTGAAAATTTACATATCTCACGGCCCTTATGTTGGATTTTCCTTATTTACAGAGCATTAATGTTACTAGTGTTCTTTTACTTTGTTACCATTAAAATATATATCATGTATTGAGCAATAGCAACATAAACAAGAGACAAAAAAGAACACAAGAGATTTATCTTGGGCAAACCCCAAATGGGGTAAAAAACCTAGCAACCTTTCTTAGATAGATTATGTTCACAAAGCAAGTCCAATCAGATAAACCCTAGCACATGTGCTAGCTTAACTAGAAATACCACCCCAGCTGCAACAACAACACCATACAAAGGTAGTGCACCTCCTCAAGGAGTAGTTCATAAGAGAGAGATACCAAAAAGATTGAGTAAGAAAAAACTGTGCAACTAGAACTATTGTGTCACCTCCTCCAAACTTGCACCTTGTTTCTATGTAGCTGGGAGAGTGAGAGAGTGAATAAATGAGCTAAGGCGCCTCCTTATTTATAGTCTTCTTGTCCTTCTAGCTGGGCCGACTTCTCTTATGGGAAGGTGCCTTTTCATTATACTTTATTCTTATGGGCTGAGTTCTCTCTAGGGTATTTCAACATGTATACAGTAAATCTCTTGCTTTTGGAATCTTCTTTGCATCTAAGAAAGGTCATATAGGAGGGAAAGATCCTCTTGTATCTATCAAAACATCAACACTCCCTCTTAGTTAGGCATGCATATTTCACGATGTCTTCATATGGTAGTCCACTAACTACTCTGCAATCTGCTAGTAGGTACATGGCTGAGATAATGCCTTTGATAACTCGAATCATCAGGCACAATCTCTGCGATCAAATGGTAGCACACACAGCTACATCCAAATGATCTAGTAATCTCCATGACAGCTAGCTAGCAGCACACAAATACTACAATGTCATCCAATAGATCACCACTGCTGCCAAGCAGTACACATCTATTGTCCAGTGACACAATCACTACTAGTGGAACATATTCACTGTAGTAGCACACAACTATTGTTCGGAGTCACACAACCTCTGCCAGTGGAACACATCCACTGAAGTAGCACAAAACGACTGTCCAGAGTCACCCAACGTCCGTTAGTGGAACACAACCTTCGAAGTAGCACACAAATACTGTCCGAAGTCACACAACATCTACTAGTGGAACACATCCACCGTAGTAGCACACAACTACTGTCAAAAGACACACAATCTCTGCCAGTGGTACACAACCACCTAAGTAGTACACAACTATTGTCTAGAGTCACACCATCTCTGCCAGAGTCTGACGATTACGTGTGTGATGTTTATTTTCTTGCAGGTCCAACAATGCATTACCCCATCAGTCACCTCACATGACTGATCCAGGGAACCCTTGGCCATAGGGGTTAGCCGGCAAGAGAAGAAACAACACACCTCCCTCTCAACGAGGGTGGACATTCAACAACACTCCAATCTTGTCTTGAAGTACTCATACTTCACTCTTGACAAGGGCTTGGTGAGGATGTCTACCATCTGCTCGTCCGTGGATGTGTACTAGAGCTCCACATATCCTCTCTGCACCATGTCCCAAATGTAATGATATTTGATCTCTATATACTTAGACCTGTCATGGAATACATGGTTCTCGATAAGCTTTACACAACTTTGATTGTCACAATGTATCAAAGTTAGCTCCAATTCTAGATCAAATATCCCAGTTAGAAACTTCCAAAGCCACACTGCTTTACGGCTTGCCACGCTTGCTACGATATACTCTGCTTTTGATGAACTAAGTGCAACTGATGTTTGCTTCCTGCTCAACCATTAGATCATGCCTGATCCCATACTGATGCAACATCCAAAAGTATTCTTCCAATCCCTTGCACTCCCTGTCCAGTCAGAATCTGTATATCCCTGTAGCTTCACATCCATATCCAACCGTACCATGAAGGTACCTCAACATATTCTTTGTTTCCATCCAATGTACCTGTCTAGGTTCAAACCTGCATTGACTCAAGGTATTCACTGCAAATCATATGTCTGGCTTGGTATTAACCAGGTACATCAAGTATCCAATCAACTCTCTGTACATTGTGGGATCCACCAAATCTGAAGATTTGTCACTCAAGAGCTTCAAATTTATCGTCATGGGTGTGGTCATGGACTTGCAGTCCATCATCCCGAATTTATTGAGGATCTCAACAATATATTTGTGTTGACCAAGGAAAATCTCATCTGATCTCTGCCACACTTCCAACCCAAGAAGTAATGCATCAGACCTAGATCCTTCATCTCGAACTCTGAAGCGAGTTCCCTCTTGCACCCAACTATGAGATTCTCATCTCTTGTCAGAAACAGGTCATCCACATGTAAGATCAATGGGAAACCATCAAATAACTGTCTGATTTGGCATATCATGCCCTGGGTGCCTGCTTAGGCCCATACAAAGCCTTCTTCAATCTAGATACAAGAGACTTCTTCTCATGTATCTTGTGGTTTCTCTTTATACATTTCTTCTGGCTACCGGAGCAAGTGTATTGTCATAATCTTCTCCCTCTTGCTGGGAGAATCCTTAGGGAACAAATCAAGCTTTGTACATCTCTATGCTGCCATCTGCAGCATGCTTGATCTTGTAGATCAACTTGAATCTCTTGACTTCCCTTCTGGTCTCAGAACCACTTCTCACACATCATTCTTCATGATGGATTGATACTCCTCCATCATGGCATCCTTCCATTCCTGCTTCTCAGCAACTTCTTCAATGGTGGAAGGCTCTGAATCAATGATGTTTCTCATCAGTGCCACATAGCTGGAAAACATATGTGGTTTCTAGAATTGAGGAAAAATCTATATCCCAATGCTTCTAACTGGCTGCCTCCTCTGTCACTGCAGCAAGGTCTATCGAGACAAGGGAATCCTCCCAGGAGATCTTACATCTCCTGGGAGCTTCGATCTAGCCTCCTCAACTCATGGTACATGTTTGTTAGTCCTGGAAGACGTCTCTCTCTCCTATCTGAATCTGAGAAGGAATAATTGATCAAACTTGATATGCCCAACTTGTTTTTGATGTATTTCCCAGAGATATAATTTGTACCTTGCTATATTTTTGTTTGGCATAAACATTGTTGCTACATAATTCTATGATCTTCTATTTGGCTGATAAACTTTTGGCATGTTTATTATCGATGAATCACCATGTAACTTTAGATTGCCCCTTATTTAATTTGGTTAATTCTTCTTCATCAATTTCATAAGTGAATGGGATATTATTGTATCAATGACAATACCCCACAGAGAAAAAATAATCAACGTAATATTTATCCATCTAAAATCTGATCTATATTTTGATTCCTGGTAGGTAATAGTACCGACTGAACTATTATGGCAAGAAAGAGTCTCATTCAGAGAGAGAAGAAAAGACAAGCACTGGAATGCAAATATCATTTGATTCGTCAATCTTTGGAGGAAGAAAGCAAAGTTTCATCATTGTATGACAAATGGGAAATTCATAGAAAATTGCAATTTCGTGTGTTTCTTAAATGTTAAATTTATTTCTTTTCACCACTGGGATTGATTTGTTCATTATTTCTTTTAGAGAGCAACTATTTAAGTATTTTTATGAGTTCCTTAGTGAACAAGGAATCGCACAGAAGATTTCTCCTTAATTTTTGTTTAAAAATTTAATAGTTTGTTTTATACCTTAGGGTACATGTTTTGTTTTTATAGAAATTCAATGGTTGCACTTGGAATTTAGAAGATCTTCATGAAATATTTCCTATACAATGATTATTACCTTCTTTCTTGATTGAATGTGTGGTTGTGCTGATAGAAGATACTAGATTTAGAAGTGTTCTTAGATGATAAGGAAAATTTCCAACCAAGCTTTAATATAATTAGTAGTGGTTGTGCTAATAGAAGATACTAGATTTATAAGTGTCCTTAGATGAGTTTTAGGTCCTTAGATGATAAGGAAAAATTCCAACCAGGCTTTAATATACTCTACTAAGGTTCAAGCAGTAGAAACAATTAATGTAGAAAAATATAATTTTTATAGCCAAGTCTTTGTATGTTATATTGAAGGCTTGAAGTACTTGAATGTGTCTTTCTTTATAAAGTCACTACCTTGTTTAATGCCACATGGTTGTGGCTTCAATCCATCTTATAATCACGCCTCACCCTTGTTGCATGTTGGAGCAAAATATATCTCCATGGTCTCTCTGTAATATTAACTAATCATTTGACTTCCTTTGGATGGGATGACATTGAAGGCTTGATGCATAAGATCTCAGCCTACAAGGGATACAAGGGTTTCCCAGTTGTAGTGGAAAAGGTGTTTACAACATTGCAAAAAATAGATTATTTCACGAAGATAAGATTATTTTAATGGAAGACTTCCTTTGGATGGGATGACATTGAAGGCTTGACTATTTTAATAGAAGACTTCCTTTGGATGGGATGACATTGAAGGCTTGATGCATAAGATCTCAGCCTGCAAGAGATATAATGGTGTCCCAGTTGTAGTGGAAAAGGTGTTTACAACATTGCAACATTGCAGAAAATATATTATTTCACGAAGGTAAGGTTATTTTAATGGGATTTGTTAATAGATAGTGCATCTTGCAAATTATTTCAAAAAATTAGTCAAAAACTTAAACATTGTTGTGAACCACCTTTCTCTTGTTCGAGAGGTCTGGAAACTCTGACAAAAACCTTGCCTTGGGATTTCCTTGCATTACTACATAATGATTTCCCAAAAACTAAAAACCCATAAAAGCAATGCCATATGGCACTATACTTCAAAAAAATTAGTTAAAAACTTAAACATTGTTGCAAACCACCTTTCTAACTTGTTCCGAGGTCATTGAAACTTTGACGAAGAGCTTGCCTTGAGATTTCCTTAAATTTGTTAAAAACTTAAACAGTTCATTGAAACTTTGATGAAGACCTTGCCTTAGATTTCCTTGAAATTAGTTAAAAACTCAAACATTGTTGCAAACCACCTTTCTCACTTGTTTTGAGGTCATTGAAGCTCTCTGACGAAGACCTTGCCTTGAGATTTCCTTGCATTACTAGATATTGATTTCCTAAAAATTAAATACCTAGAAAAACAATGCCACGTGGCACCATAGTGAGACTTGTAAGTTACTTTGATAAACTAAATACCCATAAAAAATATGCCACATGGCACCATAGTAAGACTTGCAAGTTACTTTCGATAAACTAAATACCCATAAAAACAATGCCACCATAGTGAGGACTTGCAAGTTACTTTCAAAAAATTAATCGAGTTAAAGACTTTAAACTTGTTGCAAACAACCTTTTCCACAGATTGTTGGATTTAATATCATTAGCCTTAACTCCAGAGATCAACCCCCAAGCTAGTGGGCTAATTTGGGCACATGTTTTCGTTGTGATAAAGATGTTTTTATTCTAATTTGACATGCAAGTTTTAATAAGTTTGATAAAGAGAAAAAATCTAAAATTATATGCAATTGCTCTTTTTATGAAATCAAGTAGAAATATTATATGCAATTGATCATTTCATGAAATCAAGTAGAAATAGCTAATTACATTCTCTATATATGCTACTACTTAGATCCACAGTGAGTGCTAAAGGTAATGCATTATTCCAAAATGATTTTTTCACATTTTCATTTGATTACATCTGTCATCTTATGTATGTTTGATTTAATATCATCAACATTTGTGTAGTCCGTGTCTGTAGAATCGGAAGTTACAATCTTCAGTGCATGGGATATATATGTGGAGCATTCATTCATAAATATGCTAACAATATCCTCTGCTTGGAACTTCTCTAAGATTGATCTCAACACCTTGGCACGTTGGGAGTGGAAATAATAAGGTTGATGAACCGCACTCCCACATGGCTTCACAAGGACCTGCCAAGTGGGATGATGAGTAGCTACCGTGGCCCCAAAACCCATCGTGAAGAGTAACATGATTCCACTGTATGGAGGCTATTTAGTGCTGAGACATTGACAAGCAAAACTACAAAGATAAAAGAGCTTCTCCTCACACAATACACATGAACTTAAAGTGGAGGGATTTCTATTCTAATGAAATCTGATGTGAGTTAAATAACACTTATAGATGTTGAGTCAATCCAAATATGGGAAACAAACCCCATGCCAAGTTCAGAAGTCTAGCTGATCACTTTCTCGGCAATTATATTTGACCTCGTTACTGTATGCCTGTTATTATTGTACTTGGACTCCGCCTATTTATTAGAATTAACGTTACCATTCTATTTCAAACTCTTTTTATATCCACCATGAAACTGCGATTTCCCTCCCAATAAATTCCATGTTATCTTATTTCAATTCCCGCTGTGCATTTTTTGCTCCAACACTTTCTCAATGCTTAGCCAGATCAAGAAAGTCATTTTCACCCATACAGAAACTCTCCTACGACATAGCATATGCAGATCATATTTATGGAGAAGTTGTTCCCTCCACCCCCACTCTCATAATATATCATAGTATATAATATGTTCTCTCTATTATTCTCCACCCTTACCGTCATATTCACGAAGGATAAACTGTGTGCTTCGAATGCTCATCAGAGATTTGTAAAGTTGTCATTTTTCTGTGGAAAATTTGTAACCACCATGGTCAGGGTGGAGATAACATCCAAAGATAAAGGAGAGAGATTTGTAAAGTTGTCATTTTTCTGTGGAAAATTTGCAACCACCATGGTCAGGGTGGAGAAAACATCTAGAGACAAAGGATTTGTTCAAAATGGTCTCATTTTACCTAAATCATTGACATCCAATGCAGTGTAAATGCAGTTGTAAATTAAGAGCTATTCCATGAGGGATCCCCAACAATTCAAGTTATTGACTGGCGGGCAAGCCTGTAGAAAAGTAGGAGATACCGATGCAGTTTACTAAGATCCAGTCCCAACTTCTCCTCATTCAGACCTAGATCTCACGCTAGTTTACCCATCATATCAAGGTAAGGCCTCCCCAAGGCGCCTCCGCAGCCACTCGGATAAAATAGAGGAGGAAGCTCCCACCAACATGAATATAATGTGATGAAGGACCATCAGAGTGAAAAACTTATGACAAACAACCAGTTGTTGGTCACCAATTGCTTGTCACCAGTTGACAGGCCGAGAACAAATCGTGAGAGAAAAAGAAAATAAATAACGCGCATTCCCCCGTGGTTTTTCCCTAACAGTCTATGATTCACCGATGCATACTATTGATGGCCCGCCAAGTGTCTCCACACCCACCTATAAAGTGGCACCACTGACAAACCGCCAAATAACCACTGACCGCAAGTCAAGTAACCACTGTCGGCCAAGGACGTGGCACTCCTTCTGCACGCCAAGTGGCAGCCCTGTCTTCTCGACATGTCGCATGCCTTCTGCTCGACACATGGCTTGCCTTATGCACGACATGTGGCACACCTGTCTACATGACACGTGGCATGCCTGTCTGCATGACACATGGCATAAATGTCTGCCCGACACATGACACACCTTGTCTTCTAGACACATGGCATGCATTCTTCCGTCCAGGTGGAAGCATGCCCTAATGATGTCCCTAGGTGGCACCCCGCAAGCCTGTCTACCCGAGAAGTGGCAGCCCACACTTTTGTCCCTCTTCCAGGTTGCAGTGTGCACACCTGTCTGCCAACCAAGTGGCAACCTGCATGCATGTCGGCCCGACACGTGGCATGCCCTTCTACCCCCAGGTGGCAGTGTGCAAGCACGTCCGCCCGAAACGTGGCACGCCTATCTACCCGTAGGTTGCAGCCCACACTCATGTCTGACTTCCAGGTGGCAGTCTGCACGCATGTTTTCCCACCAGGTGGTAGCCCGCAAGGATGTCTACTTGACACGTGGCACGCCTATCTACTCGCCAGGTGGCAGCCCGCACGCCTCTCTTCTCATCGGGTTGAAACCTTGTCTAATGCGCCCAACATGTGGTAGTTTGCCTTTGTCTACCCACAAGGTGGAAACCCTCTCTTCTCGACATGTGTCATGTATGTCTTCATGCCAGGTGGAAACCCACTCTTCCAGACACATGGCGTACCCATACGCGCCGTGGCATCCACGTCTTCACGACGCGGCATCCCACGATGCGCGACACATGACACACCTTCACCACCCGCATTAACCTTGTTTGCCCTACAAACTTGTTTCCATACTGTCTACTCGCCGGGTGGCGGCCTGTACAACAATGCGGCCGGATGGCATGCCTTAAATCGGACATGTGGGTACTCTTGTCTTCCACGCCGGTTGTATGCGCCCTAAAATTCATTTGCCGGTGTTAGCCATGCGTACTCCACCGCGGAGCAAAGGTGGCGTGGCGCTAATGTTTGACGTGGTGGTGGTGTTATTAACCGCGTTGCGACATGGGACGCGCCTTCACGGCTGTGGAATTGGCATTTGTCTATTACGTGCGTGGCAGCCCACCGCGCCTCTTTACTGCCGGTGCGTTAATTCTGTCGCGACGGTTGGCTGCCTGTATCGTGGGACCGTTGTGCTTATCTACCGATGGGTGGCGGCGGGCGTATTTTCTGGCCAGGTGGTGGTTTCAACGGAATGTCTACCCAACAGGTGGTATGCGCTTGCGTGATCTGACGGGTCGGTTGACGTCTTAATGGGCCGTGGTTGGTGGCTACATTAACAGACGGGTGTCGGGTGCTTTCGTGATGGGCCGCCGGTTGGCGATACGATGGCTGCGGCGTATTGACGGCTCATCGTGATGCGGCCGGTTGGGTCTATGCGTGGCTGCATTGGCGTACGGTAAATTGACGGTCGGCGGTTTTGTTTACTGATCACAAGGGTGGCGTTTAACGTTTCCGGGCGTAGGTCCACACTTGTCTTCAGCGGAGATTAGGCGTTTAACGTCTATCACACTGGTAGCATCCACACCTTGTGCGCGTTGTGACGTAGCGTGTTCGTTAGCGGTGACTTTCGCGATACATGCAGATTGGCAACATCTCTAATGTCTAGCGGCCGGTGTAGCAGCATGCAATGCGAAAAATTGGGGCAGCACTCATGTCATTTGTGAAGTGGTAACCCTTTACTTGCTTTCTGGAGCCGCATAGCGCATGCAATGCGGTGGCGACATTTAACATTCCGACATGTGACAACACGCGATAGCTACCCGCCGAATTGGTAGGACGCTGGTATCTACGCTGGGTGGGATCGCAGCTCTCAATCAATAAAGTAAGCTAGATTGGAAAGCTGCATGTTTGTCTAACAAGTGGCTTTCCAGACTCATGTCTGACTGCTAGATGACAACCCTGTCTGCCCGAGACATGGCACGATTATGCGATGCGGCCGAATTCCAGCATCCCTATCACCAGCGTGAAAGCGCATTTGTCGTCAACGTATTGGCATTTATAATACGTCCAATAGATTGGCATCGAGCATGCAGCAATACGCTGACGCAATGGGCGACTATCTTCGACTTATATAATACGCTGTGTACCACCAGTTAGCGGGATGCACAACTATCTTCCATGGTGGGAAACCTATCTAACAAATTGGCAACCCATATACTGTCTGTCGACGATTGGCATAAACTCATGTCATAGTTAGGTGTGACCACAATCTACCAACCGTGTAGCCTCTGTCGATAGTGGCAACCATATCTGTCCGACGGGTGGCATTATTAATGCGATTCGATAGGTGGCAACCTTATCCATCCTACATGTGGCGTATTAATGCGTCAATACGTTAGCATTGTTTAATGCGATTACGACGTAATGGCATTCGTGTCGACGAATTGGCATTGTCTGTCCGTGGTGAAATCTATTTAATGTTGTCGTTGGCTTCCCACTGTATGCGCGGACATGTGGCATCTACGCATTGTCTACTTGGCATGTAGCCGCGATTGTTATGCGATACGCTAACGCGCTTTATTACTACCGGTGGCAACCCCATGCCTTGTATTCCACCAGTTGGCGGCCGCGCGGCTGTCGGTACCGGTGGCGATATGCAGCTTGTCTACGACAAGTGGCGACTGCACTCATGCGATCACCGTGGCATCCTATCTTCCCAACCATTGGCATGCACAGTATTGATTGCGACATGTGGCATTTCGTCTATTACGATACATGGCATCCATACGCTTGATCTACACTGCCAGTTAGCGTTACGTCTATCGACGGTGACATCCTGGCATGCCTTACAATGCCGCTTCGACATGTGGCGTACCTATATGTGACACATGGCGTACGTGTATCAATGGGTGTGGGCGCACACCGTTTGCCAGCCGGTCGGAACCGCTGATACGGTGGCGATGCTCTAATGTTTGACTGGGTTGGATCCCTGCGTACGTGCGTGGGCAAATTGGATTTTGGACTCATGTCTAGCCGGATTGATACAATGCGTGGGCCACGTGGCGCGGGCTACTGGTGATGGGTGGCGTTTAAATGCGTCAGGTGATTCGGCGTTCGTTTGTCCGATGGTCTCCTTTGTCCAGGCTGATTGGAATTTTCGTATTCGACCCGATTGGCGTTTCTTCGATGCGAAGGTTATCTATTGTATCTGCGATTTACGTAGACATTCCTGACTGTCGGCCGATTGGCTCGTACTGATATGAGTTGGTGGGCACGATAATGATGGAATGCCGGTTGTGATATCTTCTGGACGTTGGCGTCATTGGATTGGGTTTGTTGATTCGACGACCGGGACGATGTTTCAACCGATTGACGTTTTGTGCGATGCGATGCGGTCTTTGCCGGTCGGATTGATCGGTTATTTTGATATGATGAATGGAGATATAATAAAATCACCTGGGATATTGCGGATGTTCAATGTATAACAGAGTGTCATAGATTATGACCATGAAACCCGCATGTATCACGATGCATGATTTCATATTAATCGAGTATAAAGGTAAATGTGGAAGACTACTAGAATGGTGGCCGTATCTGAGGAAGAGATGTCGATGATTCATGAAGATGATTACAATGGGGCTCGAGAGGCCTTTTTAACATTACTGTTGAATTCCAAAACCCTATACATTTTAAAACCTAACCCTAGGAGATGAAGCGCAAAGTCATTTTGGCCCCGTTTGAATGATGATTTTATCAACTTCGGAATTATTAACTTTATATGATCTTTCCATTTGGCGTGTGGTAGCTCGTTGGAAGGTATCATCGGGGAGATTCATTTTGGGGATAAATAATGCGTGGAAATCATTGAGAACCTTGATGTCGAAGAGCAGCATTTTTAGGCCCTCAAAATGGCTAGAAAGTTCAAACACCTTTAGAAATAGTAGAATTGCCGGAATTGCCGAGCTTGGGTTTTGGAGTCCGGTCGGAGGAAGTTGGGCTGGCGATATCCATCTGGATCAATCCTCCTGTAAGTAATAGTCTCCATTGCATTGAGTTCACAGGGAGAACCAGCGTTCTTTGAATCACGCATCTAGGTAGTACTTGTATTACCCGGAGAGCGTTCGCATTTTACTTAGTTTGTTGAAGTATGTCATGAACCTGTTTAAGTTGAGGCTGTTCAAAAAGTTTGAGATACATGAGAGGAAGGTGTCTTGAAGAATTTTTGTGCTTTCTTTAATAGCAATCGACCGAACTTACGTTGGATAGAGGGGGGTGAAACTATAGTGGTTGCAATGTCGTTCTGTTCCCCTTTCAAACAGATTGTAAAGAAGATGGATTTCGCGGTATGAGATACTACTATGCGGCACTTTTAGGTGGAACAATAGTTGGAACTACATGTGGTATTATGTAGACATGACTAAAGTAACAATGACACTACGAGTCGAGACTCATAAACAACATGGTGCTTCCACACATATGGATTCCCAACAGAACATCACCAGAGACATCTAGTGTGGAAACATCACGTAATACCTCATCCTTGAAGGGTTGGATTCAGAGTATGACAATCGACATTGTTGGTTGACGAGAAGATCTAGATCGCTGGCGAAACCACCGATGTTAATATGGCTACGGGTGTGGTGTTGTGACAATCCCAACTGTTTGGCGACCCTGGCGAGATGAAGGTTCTTGGCTTCAGTATCCAACAATAAAATGCAGCGAGGGTCCCCTTCACCCACATATAATGAATGAAAAAGCTCCCCACCGGAATCTGTTGGTTCTTGGTTGGTGCTGTGAGTGGCGATAATGCTTGATGAGTCTGCGTCGATGATTAGTCTTTTACCATTATTTTTCAGAATCAGATTATGAATCAAGGTTTGGCTCCTTGTCTTTGATCTCGATACACCAATCAACTGTTTTGGCGACATTCATGCGATTGTTGTGCCAAGGGCTTTGTGGAACTACGCACCATTTTTCGATGTCCTTCTTTGTCTTCCGTGACCCTTCTTTTCCTATGTCTTGGACTAGTTTTGGGAGACTATTTGTTAGTTTTGTCTTTTTCATGCTGGTTGTTGCTTGGTTGGACGATTCCCATTTGTTACGGTGCTTAAATTTACGCTCAATTTTAACAACATATCGATATAACAACCGCCGTGATGAGATGTCGGAAAATCCATTTCAGTTTGGATGTGTGCATTGTGATTGCGATTTCGGAGACCGATGTGGAAACAGTTAACGTTAACGGGCGGTTTTTGAGATTTGTGAATTGGTGCGGACTCTGCGATGGCATTTTCTCTTTGTAGGTGTGATTCATCTCGTAATGCTTGGTCTCATGGTTTTCGATGGGGTGTCTTTCGTTCCTTTGCATCCACAAAAAATTCCAAATTAGGATCGATACATGTATTCCGGACTCCTCGTAGAGACTTTTATACAATGGTTTCCACCAGTAACAGGCATGAGGGCTTTGGGGTGTGAAGGTGATCTTTTGTTTATCGAAAAAATTGTGAACAATAGCCTTGGCGAGGTTAACCGTTGGGGCCTGCGTCATCGTCCTCAAATACAAGAATATCAAAATTAACTTGTACCTTAAGGTGGGAATTGCCTTAAAGTGGCAACAGTGAAGATAAAGCTGATGCTATCGGTAGGCGTTTAGGATGTGGGCAAAATTCTCCATCATTTAGTCCCTAAATACGGCGTGAGCTTGCTCAAGCAATAAATTGATAGGATCATATGCTCCTCCGTCATTTTTCTTTCTTCCGCCATTGAGGGTTTCTTGGGTGTCACGGCGATTGTCTTCAAGAGACAAGCTCGATACCCAAACTGCCCATACTTTCGGACCTCATTGAGGACATGCGAAAAATGATCAAGAGCAGCACGCTCTGATACCACTTTGATCCAGTTATTTTCGATACGAAATGAGGCCCGAGTATAATAAAGAAATGGAGCCAGATATTCGCAGATAGTTAATAATATAATAGAAATGTATCAGAGATGCAACCATAAACATAGATATATACGATAATACCGATTTCTATTAATCAAATAAATATGTTGTAAATCTGATGAAAGGCTTCGCTAAAATGGTGGCGACTTATCTACGAGAAGAGATGTATTCTTCTCGCATTTGCAAAGAAGATGATTACAATGAGGAGCTGAAGGCCTTTTACAATAAATGGGAATTCAAAGAGTCTAGACATCCAAAAACCCTAACCCTAGGAGATGAAGAAATACGAAGTCATGTGGGCCGTTTGGGTAAGTCCTAACCCTAGGAGATGAAGCGCCAAAAGTCATGTGGGCCCCGTTTGGGTAAGTGAGTACATCAACTTCCCGGGGTCATAACTTTTGCATACGATCTCCGTTTTAGGCATGTGATAGCTCGTTGGAAAGGTATCATCGAGGATATTCATTTTGGGGGTTCAATCATGCATTTGAATATCATTGATAACCTCTATCTCGAAAAACCTTCATTTAGGCCCTCAAAATGGCCCCGGAAGTTAAAACCTGCTAAAAATAGTAAATTGCCAAAATTGTCAGAAAACAGTTTTGAGTTAGTCGGGAAGGTGGGTGGCCACTGATATCCACCTGGATTAGGCATTTATTTCTGTCAGACAGGTGGCAGTCCACACTCTTGTCCCTCTACCATGTGGCGTTTGTGACTGTCCGCTCGATGGCATGCCACACTCTTTTCCCTCTGCCATGTGGCGTTTGTGTCTGTCCGCCCTGTGGCATACTACTCTTCTCTTCACATGATACCGACCTTGGTCCGCCATGTGGCACCTATGTCGGTCCACCATGAAGGTTTATAAAAGTAGGAAAGATGTACGTGTAATGCATGTGGAACAAATTCAGGTTTATCATGGGCGATGGTTTAATTGTCGTTGTTCAATCTCCATAGGTGAACGAACGACATATTGGAAGTGGAGGTGTAGTTTGGTTCTCGCTCTTTTTACATTCAAGACTCACCCTGTGGCTTCAAGGCATGTCCAACATAACATGGAACAATAGGCTAAGCGGAAAACACATGCTATGCAACCCGCCCAAAACGATAAATCTGTTTAGATTCATTGCCATTCAAGTGCAAAAATGGGGAGAAACAGGTTATAGAATCTACGCCAGCATTCTCTGAATGAGAGCAAGCCATGACACCTCGGTTGAGACTCGATATGAAAGATTGATATGAAATACTCGACATGTTGTTGGACTGAAATTGGTATTTGAGACGCATTGCATTGAAGCGTAGAATAAGAATATGCCCGACGGGAAATGTTATCCCTGCAAAAAACGACCACTGGAGAGAAAGTTTCACCTTTGGAAGCTTACATGATAGAGATCCCCATGTTGTTTTTCCACTGTCGGGCTTAGAATCATAGATATAGACATTCACAAAAACTTTCATGGGGAGATAATCAATGTTTACAACGAAACTCTTTAACTAATTAATTTCTTATCCTGACGCGGCTTGACGGATTGTTCAGGGATTATTTGACGTGGGTTGACGGATTGTTCAAGGATTATTTGACGTGGCTTCATATGGAGCTCTGATCTATATATTGTTAGTGGATATAGTTGCTGCAGATTTCCTGAGATGCCAGGCTTCAAATGTGGTCTTGATCGTCCCTCTTTACAGGAGCAGGTGTCATGTCTTGTTGGCCAAATGGTGTGAAATCAGTACCCTACAGTTGAGGGCCGATGACCGTTTATTGAATTTTCCTCGCTTTGATTTTTTTGTATTCACAAGTTTGTATTAGATAAATTTTTAATTCTTACTCCAGGCTAAAACTTCTTCATTTATGAAGTTTCCAATAACCAGTAAGGAGAGGTTATTTATGTGTTACCTTTAAAGATATTTAGTGTGGATACCCGACCGTATATATAGCTGAATTCTAGTATTTCCTTATGCATGACACTTGTTATATGTACCTATGATAATTTCTATTCAATAGCAGTGGAAAATGTTGTTATGGTGTTGTAAGATGTTATTTTATTTCAAGGTTGTTTTTAAAAGTAATATATATATTTTTTATGTTGTATTGTACAACATATAATTGCAATTTTATTTATTTATTAATGTAATTTATTTATTTATTAGTGAACTTAATCATGTAAGGTACTCCAATTTTCATGTTTAATGGAGTGTTTTTATTTTTTTTAATAGGTTTGTTTAAACATTTGTAAATTATTTATATTTTGTTGTTGAATGTAAATTATTTATTGTGGTTGAATGGTTGGTATTCTAATGTGGATTACATTATAGCTGCATTGCCCTTGTTAAGGAGGGGAAAGGGTTTTATCATAGTAATGCAAAGTTTGAATTTGATGTGAAAGTGAGTTTTTATCTCATTAATGTAAAGTTGGGGTTAGTAGCTCCCTTATAGAAACCAAAGTTGGGGTTAGTAGCTCTCTTATATAAACCAAAAGCAAATTTAGTAATAAAAAATTTAAGAAATGGCTCTTCTCATTGTTGATTAATACAATGATTTTTTTAATAATAAAATATGAACTTATCACAAGATGACGACAATAGATCTCAATGACACCCTACATATATGGATATATGTGTGTATACCTACTACACTCACATACATACCATAGAGGTTTTTTAGAGGAACTTCACCTAAATTTTGGAGCCATTGTCCCCCCTTTTTGCCTCTTAATCACTTTCCTATCCCTCGTTGCCCTTCTTGTAATCCCCTTGTAGTTCCTTTTGTGTTTTCAAATATGTAACCACCTCTCTTAATTTTTCATGTTCAAATTTGACCCTCATGACATCATTATTCTCTTTTCTGGGCATGGCCCCTAAAAGTACACCTTTATGTAAGGGTCACAAAAGTCCATTCTTCTCCTATAATCTAAAGAGCTTATTTTAGCAAGTTGACACTACTTTTGTGGATGATGCATGCTCCCTTTTTGCAGGGGTCACATAAGTCCATTCTTCTCCTATAATCTAAAAAACTTATTTTAGCAAGTTGACACAACTTTTGTGGATGATGCATGCCCTGCTTTTAGGCTATAAAAAGAAACCTTTTTGCTCCCACAAACATAATTTTTGAAAACACATTTGCACTAAAGTGTTTCTAAAACCTCCTAATTTAGGGTTTGCTATACATGCATTGTTTTCTATGGTCCTTCCTCTTATTTGTTGAACACTAATGGGGAGATTTGATGTGTCATTTTTGGGTTGTAAAGATGGACATATGACCTAATACCCATCATGTGAGGGCTACACTTGGTTGAAGCATCCATTTTTAATGGGCCCTTTCTATAGAATCTCCCAATTATGCACTTGTTCATCTCCAATACCTAAATATGTTGGCTTCTCACACAGTAAGATGGTTCTCCTCCAACTTTATTGTTGCTTGTTCCTTCAAAACAATATCAATAGATCAAGGTTCTAATCATCAAAATGTGTATTCATTCCTACTTTTCTATATTAGTTTTTAAAAATTGTTATTAATGCACTATTTTCTATGGTCCTTTCTCTTGTCCAATGAACGCAAATGGGGAGATTTTTTGTGTCCCTTTTGTCTTATAAGGATGGACACATGACCTAACACCCACCATGTGAAGGTTACTCTTGGTTGAAATATCCATTTTTTAGGGCCCCTTTTTATAGAATCTCCCAATTATGCACTTGTTCATCTCCAACACCTAAATATCATGGATTATCACATAGTAAGATGGTGCTCCTTTAGCTTTATTGTTGCTTGTTCCTTCAACACAATATTAATAGATTAAGGTTTTGATAATCAAAATCTGCACTCATTCCTACTTTCTATCTTGGATTTTAGAAACTGTAATTAAATGAGATGCTTGTTTGTTTGATGGTAATTCAAATGGTTTTGTTATGGAGTATAATAGATTACATAAATATTCATTTCATTGGAATACATCTTCACTGATAAAAAATATAACTAGATTAATATTAAAAAATATTCACAAAAACTCACATCCTAAGGCTAGGATACGAGAGAACATTTGAGATTTATTAGGTTTAAAAAAAGTAGTACACAAGACAATCATGACTAATTGTGATGTTCTTATAGGATAGAAGTAATTAAAAAACCACAAGTGCTACTTCTTTCTCATACATGTATCGTTGTTTTTTAATTTGTAGAAATGAAATAAAATATTCATTGACATAATTCTGACTCTCACCATTATGTTCCATTTGAGATATTTGTCCCTCAATTGTTACATGTCCAAAATTATTCTATTCATTATAATTTTTTTGTCAAGGGGAGGGAAGTTTTCATGATGTTATTAAGGGAATTTTGATTTATGCTACAACATGTTGTTTTTCTTCATATGAGATATGATTGATATATTATTACAATGATGAGTGTTCCATATATAGAGAACATATGGTGACCATCCATGAAAGTATGCCTCCCTTGCATAATCAATAACTATTTATTATTATCTTTTACTTATTATATATAGTATTAAATAATCAATAATTATATTATTAATTATTAATCTAAAAGAATGTCTTCTCGATGTTGTTCAAACATAAACACTCCTTCTCAACAAGGGAGACATTCTGCATCATGCCAACCTTGTCTGTGAAGTATACAAAATTCACCCTAGAATCATGACACTTGTCTGTCAGTCTTGGGAGACGTATCTCTCCCACTTGAACCGAGGAGAAACTCCTTTTGCGGCTCTCCCTCTAGGCCAATTGACTCTCTCTAAGATCAGGCTCACTCTGGGTCTGCATGTAGTTACATATAGCATCTTAAGTCTTTATCATTCCTTGTCAAATCACCATGACTAGGACAAATACTACACCAGGATATTTCACCACAATTACACACTTCTGAGTAAATGTATGCTGACATGTGGAAAGCACTTCAAACACCTCGAGTCCATATTATTCCTTGTCATGATCAAGGAAGGACTATGTCTGGGCCCATTTACCACAAGTGCACCTTTATGATAAATGTATCCTATCTCCCTTAGTCTGCAGCTCAATCTAGGAGAAGGTCTGCCCGATGCTGAAACATCAACACTCTCTCTTAGCTAGGGAGGTATATTTCCACAGTAGCACACAAGTACTATCCAGTGGTACACAACCACTACTAGTAGCACATAACTATTGTCTAGTGACACACAATCACTGCCAGTGGGACACAACCATTGCATTAGTACACAACTACTGTCCAGAGACACACAATCTCTGCCAGTGGCACACAACCATTGTAGTAGAAAAATGTGATATCACACATGGCACTCCCATTTGGACTTCTAGAGGCTACTCCCTCTAGAAACACTAAGGTCGACTCC
>SNQJ01S0035768.1:50320-75458 GCA_010110895.2 Picea sitchensis
GATCTCCGTTTTAGGCGTGTGATAGCTCGTTGGAAAGGTATCATCGAGGAGATTCATATTGGGTTCTCAATCATGCCTTTGAATATCATTGAGAACCTATATCTCGAAAAACCTTCATTTAGACCCTCAAAATGGCCTAGGAAGTTAAAACCTGCTAAAAATAGTAAATTGTCAAAATTGCCAGAAAACAGTTTTGAGTCAGTCGGGAAAGGTGGGTGGCCACCGATATCCACCTAGATCAGGCGCTTCTGTCTGTCCGACAGGTGGCAGTCCACACTCTTGTCCCTCTACCATGTGGCGTTTGTGACTGTCCGCTCGATGACATGCCACACTCTTTTCCCTCTACCATGTGGCGTTTGTGTCTGTCCGCCCTGTGGCATACTGCTCTTCTCTTCACATGATACCAACCTTGGTCCACCACGTGGCACCTATGTCGGTCCACCATGAAGGTTTATAAAAGTAGGAAAGATGTACGTGTAATGCATGTGGAACAAATTCAGGTTTATCGTGGGCGATGGTTTAATTGTCGTTGTTCAATCTCCATAGGTGAACGAACAACATATTGGAAGTGGAGGTGTAGTTTGGTTCTCGCTCTTTTTACATTCAAGACTCACCCTGTGGCTTCAAGGCATTTTCATCATAGCATGGAACAATAGGCTAAGCGACAAACACATGCTATGCAACCCGCCCAAAACGATAAATTTGTTTAGATTCATTGCCATTCAAGTGCAAAAATGGGGAGAAACAGGTTATAGAATCTACGCCAACATTCTCTGAACGAGCGCAAGCCACGACACCTCGGTTAAGACTTGATATGAAAGATTGATATGAAATACTCGACATGTTGTTGGACTGAAATTGGTATTTGAGACGCATTGCATTGAAACATAGAATAAGAATATGCCCGACGGGAAATGTTATCCCTGCGAACAACGACCACCAGAGAGAAAGTTTCACCTTTGGAAGCTTACACGATAGAGATCCCCATGTTGTTTTTCCACTGTCAGGCTTAGAATCATAGATATAGACATTCACCAAAACTTTCATGGGGAGATAATCAATGTTTACAGCGAAACTCTTTAACCAATCAATTTCTTATCCTGACGTGGCTTGACGGATTGTTCAGGGATTATTTGACGCCGGTTGACGGATTGTTCAAGGATTATTTGACGTGGCTTCATATGGAGCTCTGATCTATATCTTGTTAGTGGATATAGTTGCTGCAGATTTCCTGAGATGCCGGGCTTCAAATGTGGTCTTGATCGTCCCTCTTTACAGGAGTAGGTGCCATGTCTTGTTGGCCAAATGGCATGAAATCAGTACCCTACAGTCGAGGGCCGATGACCGTTTATTGAATTTTCCTCGCTTTGATTTTTCTGGATTCACAAGTTTGTATTAGATCAATTTTTAATTCTTACTCCAGGCTAAAACTTCTTCATTTATGAAGTTTCCAATAACCAGTAAGGAGAGGTTATTTATGTGTTACCTTTAAAGATATTTAGTGTGGATGCTCGACCGTATATATAGCTGAATTCTAGTATTTCCTTTTGCACGACACTTGTTATATGTACCTGTGATAATTTCTATTCAATAGCAGTGGAAAATGTTGTTATGGTGTTGTAAGATGTTATTTTATTTTAAGGTTGTTTTTAAAAGTAATATATATATATATTTTATGTTGTATTGTACAACATATAATTGCAATTTTATTTATTTATTTATTAGTGAACTTAATCATGTAAGGTACTCCAATTTTCATGTTGAATGGAGTGTTTTTATTTTTTTTAATAGGTTTGTTTAAACATTTGTAAATTATTTATATTTTGTTGTTGAATGTAAATTATTTATATTTTGTGGTTGAATGGTTGGTATTCTAATGTGGATTACATTATAGCTGCATTGCCCTTGTTAAGGAGGGGAAAGGGTTTTTATCATAGTAATGCAAAGTTTGAATTTGATGTGAAAGTGAGTTTTTATCTCATTAATGTAAATTTGGGGTTAGTAGCTCCCTTATATAAACCAAAGTTGGGGTTAGTAGCTCTCTTATATAAACCAAAAGAAAATTTAGTAATAAAAAATTGAAGAAATGGTTCTTCTCATTGTTGATTAATACAATGATTTTTTTAATAATAAAATATGAACTTATCACAAGATGACGACAATAGATCTCAATGACACCCTACATATATGGATATATGTGTGTATACCTAGTACACTCACATACATACCATAGAGGTTTTTTGGAGGAACTTCACCTAAATTTTGGAGCCATTGTCCCCCCCTTTTGCCTCTTAATCGCTTTCCTATCCCTCGTTGCCCTTCTTGTAATCCCCTTGTAGTGCCTTTTGTGTTTTCAAATATGTAACCACCTCTCTTAATTTTTCATGTTCAAATTTGACCCTCATGACATCATTATTCTCTTTTTTGGGCATGGCCCCTAAAACTACACCTTTATGTAACCATTGTATTAGTACACAACTAATACAACCATTGTATTAGTACACAACTACTGTCCAGAGACACACAATCTCTGCCAGTGGCACACAACCATTGTAGTAGAAAAATGTGATATCACACATGGCACTCCCATTTGGACTTCTAGAGGCTACTCCCTCTAGAAACACTAAGGTCGACTCCCCATAGTGTGTGATGTCAAGGAAAACTCCTTTGACATATCCTCATGTGCTCTCCACAATGGACGTTGGGCTATAAGTCCAAACCCACTTATCCCTTCTCAGATAAATGTCCTCACAGATCAAATTAACTTAGTTCACAGAGGAGTATGATCTGGAGAATGTTTGTCACACATGGAACTCCCATGTGGACTTCTAGAGGCTACTCCCTCTAGAAACACTAGGGTCAACTCCCCATAGTTTTTGACGTCAAGGTCAACTCCCTTGGCATGTCCTCATGTTCTCTCCACAAGGGACATGTCCTCATGTTCTCTCCATAAGGGACGTTGGGATATCCCTTCTCGGATAAGTGTCTTCGCATATCAACACACTTATCCCTTCTCGGATAAACCCAAACCCGCTTATCCCTTCTCGGATAAGTGTCCTCATAGATCGACTCAACTCAGTCACAAAGGAGTACGATATGGATANAAACACTAAGGTCGACTCCCCATAGTGTGTGATGTCAAGGAAAACTCCTTTGACATATCCTCATGTGCTCTCCACAATGGACGTTGGGCTATAAGTCCAAACCCACTTATCCCTTCTCAGATAAATGTCCTCACAGATCAAATCAACTTAGTTCACAGAGGAGTACAATCTGGAGAATGTTTGTCACACATGGCACTCCCATGTGGACTTCTAGAGGCTACTCCCTCTAGAAACACTAGGGTCAACTCCCCATAGTTTTTGATGTCAAGGTCAACTCCCTTGGCATGTTCTCATGTGCTCTCCACAAGGGACGTGTCCTCGTGTTCTCTCCACAAGGGACGTTGGGATATCCATTCTCGGATAAGTGTCTTCGCATATCAACACACTTATCCCTTCTCGGATAAACCCAAACCCACTTATCCCTTCTCGGATAAGTGTCCTCATAGATCGACTCAACTCAGTCACAAAGGAGTACGATATGGAGAATGTCTTAGGAAGATTTAAACATCAACACTCCCTCTCAGCGAGTGAGGAATTCTTTGCCATGCCAAGTTTGTCATGAAAGTACTCAAACTTCGTCCTGGTTTGGTAAGAACATAAAAAACCTCCTCATCTGTAGGAAGGTACTGGACCAATACTTCCTTCCTCTACACCATGTCTCGGAATAACAGTGGAATCCAACACATGTCCAAATAAATCTGCAAGGAGCTTGCAAAGCCACACTACTTCGTTGAATGCAACACTCAATGCAATGTACTCTGCTTCTGTGGTGATCAAGGCCACATAAGTATGTTTCCTTCTACACCAAGAAACCATGGTAGATCCCAAAGTGAAGCAACACATAGTGGTGCTCTTCCTTTCCACTGCACTCCCTGCCCAATCAAAGTCTGTGTATCCCTGCAATCTCATGTCAATACTGGAAGTATATCATAGACCATGTCCAACTGTGCCTCTCATGTATCTCAACACATGTGTCGCAACAATCTAGTGTGTCTATCTCCCCTGACTCATAAACTAGCTAAGTGTACTCAATGCAAAACAAATATTTGGTCTGGTGTTAACCATATACGTTAATGACCCAATCAGATGTATGTACAGAGTTAGATCAATTTCATCAGAATTGGAAGAAGACACACTTAGTTTCTTCAGATTCATCACCATTGGTGTAGCCACGAGCTTCTAGTTCAACATCCCAAACTTCTTCAATATCTCAATTGTTTACTTCCCTGACTCTAGAAGATCTCTTCAATTCTCTTCCACACCTCTAGTCCCAAGAAGTAGTGCATCATACCAAGGTCCTTCATCTAAAAATCAGAGGCCAAACCATACTTGCATTCAACAATAAGGCTCTTTGTACCGGTGAGGAATAAATCATCAACGTAGGGGACCAAAAACAGGGATTCGCCATTAACAGTCTTGTAGTACATGTTGGGATTGATGACACTTTTATTGAAGCCCAAACTCCTCATGTGTCCATCAATCCTCACATATCAAGCTCGAGGTGCCTCCTTGAGTCCATACAAGGCCTTCTTCAACCTGCACAGATGAGACTCCTTCTCACGTATCACAAAAACATCTGGTTGCTCGAAGTATACTTCTTCCTCAATCTCTCCATTGATAAAGGTTGTCTTCACATCCATATGATGTACTCTCCAACCCATGGATGTTGTAGGGACAATAATAATCCAGATAGAAGTGTATTGAGCAACAAGAGCAAATGTCTCCTCATAATCTATTCCCTCCACTTGAGAGAATCCTCTAGCAACAAATCTCATTTTGTGCCTCTCGATTCTCTCATCAACTATGTGTTCGATCCTATAGATCCATTTGGAAGTCACTACAAACTTCCACTTAGGTCTCGGAACAATATCCCACTGTTGTGGTGGGAAATCCCCCTACGGACTAGCATTTAGGGTTATATTATGCATGCAGATAAGTCCGAAAGAATCCTACTTTCTACTGTCGTCCCAGACCTAATCCCCATTTATTTTAAGCAAATACATGGTTAAACAAACATACCTTGTTCCGGATGTTCGATGTCGACCCTTCTTCACGCTTGATCGCTTGTTAGCAGCTATCCTCCCAAGACTGACCTGCGTACAAAACAAGCAACAAACTCTACATGCATTTGTTCTATAGATTAATGGGTTAGAGATTCAAACATCTATTCACAAAACTATGAAGAACTCATATAGTGGGACGGAAAAAGCATTTCTTTATTATTAACTTTAATGAATCAACTTACAATGTCGAGATCGACCACCGCTCTGCGAACCTGATCCTGGGATCCTCTTCAAATGTACTCCAACTTCTTTGCTCTGTATCTCTCTTTGCACAAGGATGGCTAAAGGGTTGGGACAATGGGAATGTGCAATTGGGTAGAGTTTCTTTACTATTATTCTCCTCCTCCAAGTAGGACCCCTAACCCTTCTTTTATAGGCTAGAAGAAGCTAAGTATTTGGACGAACCCTCGGCCATGCATGGTTGGAAGATTCAGTTAACTCACCCAAAGATGTGTGTTCCATCGACAACTTTCCTTTTTTCGTGATTTTGTAGGTACATGCAGGTTGTTTTAGGTTAGCTAGCGTGTACACGCATGCAGTAATGGAGTAGGGCGCATGGGCCCTTATAAAAGAGGTTTTTTAAAGAGTTGTTCAGTAGTGTTTTGGCAAAGAAGGAATCTGAGATGGCCTGATGCCAGGTAAGCATGTATGGTGCAAATTAGGGTTATAATAGATGCCCCCTAATGTGTGAGGTCAGAAGAGCATCTGATGCCCGAAATACATTACCAATCTTTACTGATGTGCCGAACAGGTGAGCCCAGGGACCAGGAACTGGGAGGCATTGTCTGCAAAATAAAAAATGTCTCACCGAGGCGGGCATACCCATGCTTGGGATAAAATAGAATCATGGCTACCAATCAAATACACTGTAGATCCATGTCAAATAACTATATAAAGTGTAGCCTTGAACAGTACATAGCGGAGCTACATCTCGAAATCAAAAATATATACATATAGAGTATCCATCTTCTAGAAGATGATACGGCATGATGGCTAGAGATGAGGTCTTTAGAGCTCGAGAAACAACTTCAAAATCTTCAAAACTCAAGGTAGGAGTGTAATATGAGTGTACGACTACAGTACCCAGAGGTCTTCGATGGCTCGTCGGTCATGGACTAGATAATCTTGATGATCAGACTGAAGGCTTCATTGATTTCGAACAAGGAATTGATTGGACATTCAGGATTGTTGGGTATGAGGGCAAGAGACAAACTATAGAGGGGCCGACTCAGTCTTGGTGACAAATTTCCTTTGGACAACAACACGACAAATGATGAGACTCAGGCAACATGGCATTGACATAAGTTTATGAGGCAGGAGGCAACGCAAACTCTCCATATGTTTGGAAGAATAACCAAATGGAGGAGGACATAGCTCTATGTAGCGAGAACAACTTCCTAAAGTCGTATTACATCCTAGGGTTTGATGAACAAATAGACATATGTGATTTATCCATGGGCGACTCATTATGCTGCTAATAAAGAAAATACTTTTCCCTTCCTCTTTTTGTTGTATATTTGATTTTTTTGTCTTTTTCAATGATTTTGGAAAAAAGAATAAAGGAATGTTACGTTACAATGGAGGAACGAGTGTTACAAACATACAAGTTCAAGGCGCAAGGACAAGACTGATGTTCAGAATAATGATACTCGGAAAAATCCTTCGGGGGCCAAGGGTGTTAAGACACAGAAGCAAAGTGCCACAAGGCTGGCGTATAAGGTATGCAAACGCGGTTAACAAAACACACAATGGTAACATCCTTCAATGTAAGTTTAACGAGCCCAGAGAAGGTAAGCTCGGTGGTTTTTCATATTTAGAGAGTCCAAAAAAATGTAAAAGGAGACTCTATTGGGGTACCTTTTTCGAAGATAGTTTAGTCGGTTCAAAAAAGCGGTAAACTAGCACCGACAAGACGTCTATTCAAAACCATTTTAACGAGTGTGAGAAAGACAAGATCACTCACCCATTTTTTCATTTTTAAGGAGTCTGAAAAAAGCTTAACTATGGACTCTGTCAGGAATGATCTTCTGGACCAGTTTAACAAGTGTGAAAAAATAAGGTCACTTGACGGTCTTTTCAATTTTAGGGAGTTTAAAAAGAGCTTAACTATGGACTCTGAGGGGGTTCCTTTTTTGTAAATTTAGTCCCTCAGGCCCGAAAAAGAGTTAAAATGATACTTGAGAGTACTCTTCTAGAGAACTAAAGTTCCATAGAGTATACCTTTGTTCGTACAATTGATCGTCTGGACCGAAAAAGGGGTAAACTATTGCCGGACATATGTGACTTCAAATTTCAGTTTAACGAGTTTGAAAGGCCACGAGATCGCTCGACAATCTTCTCATGTTTAGAGGGTTTGAAAAGGGATTAAAATAAGACTCGTTATATCTTTTGGGAGTCCCGAGGGTGAGGTTAAGAGTGAAAAGGAATCATGCAAATGAGGCTTAAACTCGTAATCAGGAAAAACAACAAGGACTCCCGAGCCTACAGTGATTAGAGGCAACATGGATACCATAATGAAACCAGGATCTACCTAGGGCATCCATGTTCTGGTAAGCTCTACCACCAAGTCGTGACACTTCTAAAGTAGCTATGATGGTTCCGTGTCACAACCTGATGGGATTGATCCTATGGCAAAGGAAAAAGACAATGAGATACAAAAGTTAGGGAAGAAACCTAACCTACATGTTCAAGTTGATCCTTGGAAAAAAAAATTCATGGACCATTGAAAATTACCCAAAACTCCAAAAAACTGTCCCGATACCCGAGCATATCCCTCCCATGCAACTCCTGAATCACGCTAAATGGTTTTTGGTTTAAAAAAAATGATAAGGAAGGCCAAAAAAGTGACAAAAAGAGGCCCAAAAGTCTATAAATAGAAGTTGGCAGCTCATTATCACCATTGTTGATTTGGAAATTGACTTTGGAGCCAAAAAACCCCCTTTGATAAAAGTGGTGATTCTGGGAGCTACAGTGGACGAAACGAACTTCTGTCTGGACCAAGTAAGCACAAACTCTCCTATCTTGCATTTTCAGTCTTTCTTTTTGCTTTAGGTTTCATTTTTTGGGGGGGCGTCGACCTTTAAAAGGTCGGCCCTAGGTCCACGTGGGTTGTCTCAGGACAGGCCGCGTGTACATCTGGGTAGAGTAAACCCCGCACACGTGTACACACGACTGTCAGTATTACAGCCCGCATGGACCCCCTTTTTGAATGAAAAAAGCTTAAAAATCAAGGGTTAACCCTCCTAAACCTTGGTGTTTTGGAGGATGTATGTCCATTGGAGAGAAATAGAGCATGAAGAGGTTAGTGAGTTGGTTGGGGAAGACCCTAATGCTATGGTTGCTTTGATGCAATGTGGGTTACTCAAGTTTTTCTTATGTCCTTTTATGCGGACACAACCTAGCCTACTGAATGCCTTGGCTGACTACTGGCATCCGGATGCAAGGGCATTCATGTTAGAGGGGCAGTCACGGGTGCCCACGATCGAGGACATTTATTTTTTGACTGGCCTCTCCCGGAGAGGGGAACTAGTCAACTTCTGGACTTTTCCTTCGGGGCCACATAACATAGCGGAATTGATAGGTCTTTACTGTGAGGCTGATACAGACCGCTTGAACTCACAGGTGCCCATAAGCAAGATTACTGAATTATCAGTACAGGCAATAATATTTCTTATTCGGCAAATCACTGGTTCTGTGGCTCTACATCAGGTGTCCCATGCACAGATGAACTGTGCAGTCCAGTGCTTAAATGCACAAATATTTGATTGGAGTACCACATTGCTTGAGTGTATGAAGAGGTAGTTGACATATTGTCGTTTGCAGACACAAAGGAACTTTGGGTTCGGGACCGTTCTGTGCTCATTTTTCTTTGAGAGAGTTCCGAGCTTTAGTCCTCGAGTAGCGGTATGAGGACATCATGCCTCTCTTCTTGCTATGTGTAGATGGGCAGTATTGCTGCCACGACAGGGTGGTGGAAGGACTAATGAGTCCTTCGATGATGATTTCTTTGCCTGGCTATCGCGACAGATCCCAGTTATTGAGGATTACCTGTATGGAGGGATTGATTTTTCGAGGGATCCTGAGATACCAGTACCTCCTGGTGAGGAGCGAGGAGAGATGGGTAAGTCTCCATCATTTTTTTTTGTTAAACATATGTAATTTTTATGTTGTTTTTGTTATATATATCATTTTTTTTTTGTTATACCAGAGTATTTGATGGATATGTGTTCGTTGTGTGTAGATGTGGGACCATTGCGACCGACTAACTATGCGAGGAATAGGTGTCGTCCTCGACCAGGGGCCGCACCTGCCATTGCAGGTGGACCAACAGTAGCAGGAGATCTTCCAGTCGAGGAGGCTGAGAGGGTATTGAGACGAGTCGAGCAGAACTTTACTGCACTCACTTGCACGGTCCCTATGGCAGAGATTGAGGACCTACCACCATCTATGCAGACTTATGTAGTGGGGGCACCACGGACGTGGGTCTGGTTGTTTCGGTGTTTAGCCAATGCTGTGGATCAGTATAACATGGCCCACATGCCCTGACCTTAGCTAGACATTTTAGGTGCCACGAGCACTACTTATATATAATTTTTGAGGGCATAAGCCCCGTGACTCCTTATTGGTCATATTTTTTAGGCACTTGTGTCCATCTGTGTACTCTGGTTACTTTATGATATTATATATGGTTTTGTGTGTCTTTTGTGTCTTATGGATCATGTGTGAAAAAAATGTATTTACATATTTATGTGAATGTTTTTTCATATGTGTGCAAGATGCCAATCTAAAATTTGATTAGCTAGAGTATCTGTAACTTGGTTTAATCTCATAGGAACATGAAAATATGTAATATAATCAAAGTTTCGTTCTAAGAGACGTACCTTAAGGAATCGTCGGTGTAAAGTCGAATCATGAACCCTGTATACTCTATTTAACTGAGACACAACCAGCTGAGCTTCGAGATAGACCCAGAGACGAGAGCTACCAAATGACAAAGTGTCACGAAGCAACTCAATAACTGCACTATACTCGACGACATTGTTTGTGGTGTCACCTAAGCATATACCTCTAGAAGATAATAACTGGCCTTGAGGTGTAAAAATTACCTAAGCTGCGGAGGCAAGCCTCCGAGTGTGTCGGCTAGCACCGTCTGCATACCCAATGAACACCTCGGAGTCACTTGACATCTGCCACAGTGACTAAAGATAACATCAACGACATGTCCATAACACTAAAAGAAACTAGAAAGTAATAGTACAAAGACTATACATATGTTACAAAATGTTACCCATGGTGACCTGCCTATGAGTAATACTTCTTGAGGTAAAGCCCATTTCTGGGCTCCGCCAAAGAATTCCCTTCAAAGTCAACTAGATGATAAACACCCTTTTTTAAAACCTCTTTTATGATGAAAGGTCCGATCCACATGGGTTTGAATTTTCCTGCCCCCAGGGGGTCCTTATCTTGGTCATAGACCAGGACAAGGTCACCTTCAGAGAAAATCTGAGGATGAACGGACCTATCATACTGACACTCGACCTTATGTTTGTGAGCCTCGTTGTCCAAGGTCGCATCACGACACTACTCATTTAGCTGCTCAAGGTATACTAACCATTCTTCAAGTGGAGAAGTGTCTGGCAATAATTGTACTGCCAACTTTAGAGATGGGATATGAAATTCGATAGGCAAGACTGCCTTCAGCCCGTAAATGAGTTGGAAAGGTGAGAAACCGGTTGCAGTCTTAATAGACGTTCGGTAAGCCCATAATGCAGAGTATAACATCAAATGCCAATTTGACTTGGCTAAGTTGATCGTTCGCTGTAGAATGGTCTTAAGAGTTTTGTTCACAGCTTCCACCTGACCATTTACTTGGGGGTAGTAGGGTGACGGATGTTCCTGCCGTAACCCAAGCTTTGACGTTAACTCGGTCATCATCTGGTTTTGAAAGTGACTGCCATGGTCAGTGACAATCTCCCTTGGGATGCCGAACCTTGCTATTATATAGTTGAATAAAAAGAGAGCTACAGTCTCTCCATCATCTTTAAATGTTGGCATAGCTTCAACCCACTTTTTGAAGTAGTCTACGGCTACGATGATATAGCAGTGCCCCCTTGTTGAAGGAGGGTTTCATGTAGTGTAATCAATCCCCCACTTGGTGAAGGGACCAACTATGATGACAGGAAACATGGGAGAGGGATGTGCCCTCATCTTCCGAGAGAAGATTTGGCACGGGTGACACTTCTTGACCGATTCGATACAATCTTTGATAAGTGTCGGCCAGAAATAACCTGCTCATAGAATCTTTTGGGTTGTTGCCAACCCAAACAAATGACCGCCACATGCTCCGGTATGGCAATCGTTAAGCACGNCCAAAGAATTCCCTTCAAAGTCAACTAGATGATAAGCACCCTTTTTTAAAACCTCTTTTATGATGAAAGGTCCAATCCACATGGGTTTGAATTTTCCTGCCCCCAGGGGGTCCTTATCTTGGTCATAGACCAGGACAAGATCACCTTCAGAGAAAATCCGAGGATGAACAAACCTATCATACTAATACTCGACCTTATGTTTGTGAGCCTCGTTGGCCAAGGTCGCATCACGACACTACTCATTTAGCTGCTCAAGGTATACTAACCATTCTTCAAGTGGAGAAGTGTCTAGCAATAATTGTACTGCCAACTTTAGAGATGGGATATGACATTCGATAGGCAAAACTGCCTCCAGCCCGGAAACGAGTTGGAAAGGTGAGAAACCGGATGCAGTCTTAATAGACATTCAGTAATCCCATAATGCCGAGTATAACATCAAATGCCAATTTGACTTGGCTAAGTTGATCGTTCGCTGTAGAATGGTCTTAAGAGTTTTGTTCACAGCTTGCACCTGACCATTTACTTGGGGGTAGTAGGGTGACAGATGTTCCTGCCGTAACCCAATCTTTGACATTAACTCGGTCATCATCTGGTTTTGAAAGTGACTGCCATGGTCAGTGACAATCTCCCTTGGGATGCCGAACCTTGCTATTATCTGGTTGAATAAAAAGAGAGCTGCAGTCTCTCCATCATCTTTAAACGTTGGCATAGCTTCAACCCACTTTTTGAAGTAGTCTACGGCTATGATGATATAGCGGTGCACCCTTGTTGAAGGAGGGTTTCATGTAGTGTAATCAATCCCCCACTTGGTGAAGGGACCAACTATGATGACAGGAAACATGGGAGAGGGATGTTCCCTCATCTTCCGAGAGAAGATTTGGCACGGGTGGCACTTCTTGATCGATTCGATACAATCTTTGATAAGTGTCGGCCAGAAATAACCTGCTCATAGAATATTTTGGGCTGTTGCCAACCCAGACAAATGACCGCCACAGGCTCCGGTATGGCAATCGTTAAGCACAATAATTGCTTCTTCGTGAGTGAGACATCGGCGTAGGATGCAGTCTACACCTCTCCGATACAATGTATCATCGAGTATGAGATAATTCTTAGCCTAATGTTGTATTCATTGATGCTCATCACGAGAAGCAGAGGTGGGGCACTTCAAAGTCTGGAGATAGATAAGTATATCTCCATACCAGGGATCCGAAGAGGTGATCAAAAACATATCTCCTCTGATAGGCGACTCTTCGAGCACAAGATCACCTGACTTAACCGAAAGTTCCGAAATAAGTTCTGCGAAGACCAGTGACTTTTTGGATTTCGATGAAACGAAATCTAAGTCAAACCCTTGGAGGATGACTATCCATCTACTGGTCTTTCCGCCTATTACCCATCATGTCAACATGTATTGAAATGGATTCACGACAGCAATGACGGTGGTCTTGCAAAACATAACATAATGACAGAACCGTTGAACAACATGGACTGCTGTCAACGCAAGTTTTTCGATATGAGAATAATTGAGTTCTGGTCCTACGAGGCCTCGGCTCAGGTAATAGATGGCATATTCTTAGAACAAGTCATCTTCCTGAACTAAGACCATGCCAATGGTTGACTCTACTGCAGTCAGATATAATAAGAAATCCTTGTTATAGTTAGGTGGCCTGAGCAGAGGGGCAGTTGTGAGTGCATGTTTCAATGCGGCGAAAGAGCGTTGAGCGACATAATCCCAATAAAAAGGAATGTCTTTCTTAAGTAAGCGCATAAATCCCTTGGTGATCTCGACATAATTAGCGATGAAGCGTCTTAAAAAATTCGCCTTGATCTGTAGACTCTGAAGTTGAAGGATTGTGTGTGGAGGGGGAAACTGAATTATTGCCTCAACCTTGAGAGGATCGACCATGATCCCTGTTGTTGATACTATGAAACCCAACAAACGTCCTGATGTTATGCCAAAACTACACTTGCTTGGATTCAAGTGAATCTGGAAGTAGCAACAACGCTCAAAGATAAGTCGGAGGTGTGTGGGATAATTCATTCTCTTGCGAGATCGAGATGCTAAATCATCTAAATAGGCCTCGATTATATGCTTGAGGTCATGGCAAGAAAAAGACATGGCCCACTGAAAGGTGGCTCCAACATTTTTGAGACCAAAAGGCATCTTATGATACATGAATGTACCCCATGGACAGATGAATGTTGTTTTGTGCTGGTCTTTAGGTTTGATTTGTATTTGGTTATATCCCGAAAAACCGTCCATGAAAGAGAAGGCCTCGCAACCCGCACATCATCAATTATCTGGTCGATGAATGGTGTGGGAAAATTATCTTTGGGACATGCCTTGTTCAAATCATGGAAGTCTGTACATACACGAATTGTGCCTTGTTTTTTATTGATTGGCATGGGGTTTGACACCCATTGGGTCAAATGTATAGGATAGATAAAACTGGCTTTTAACAGTTTCTCAACCTCAACCTTAATGGCTACTGCTTTCTTGGGGTTAACTAGACGAAGCTTCTACCGGACAGGCTTGGCATCTGGATAAGTTGTGATTTAATGTTCAACTATTTTTGGATTGATGTTTGGCATTTCCGTGTAAGACCAGGAAAAAACGTCACATAATTATTTAAAAAGATCTGTGTAGATTCGAATCTCTTTGGGGGAGCAGTTAGCTCCGACGAAAACATTCTCCATGACGCCAGGGTTTCGGGAGATATTGATCGGTAAGGTTTCAACGATAGTTGCCATGTTACCCTCAACATAAACATCGTGTGTAGCTAAGGGATTAATAGGACAATACCTATCTCCCGTCATAGTCAAGGTGAATTCTCTGGCTTCAATTCTTTTTAACTATGTGAGGAAGTATGATCTGTGATGAATATCTTCCCACAGTTTGTCTAGACTAGTCATTGCTTCAATTACAGCCTCATCAAAAGGCAAGACTAAGTCTAATGAATCGGTGTCAGCGAGAGAACCGTGAGCTCAAATAGGCTCTAGAAGTGGATCAAACTCTTGTGCAGGAGTTGGATCAGTGTTAGCTGAAGCTTGTTGGACTAAAGAGTACGCTACTTCAGCTGCAGACAAGGGCATGGACATGCCCGGGTGCCCTGTCCCATCCATCGTGGCCGATGGGGAAGGAAGTATCCACGGATCATTGAAGTAAGTCGTGTAGAATGACGAAACTTGAAAAATCTCAACCTTATGGTGACTGGATATAAACTTGATATCGCCTTGAGGGGGTGGGTAATCGAAGGTACCCATCAAAGATGGGCACAAACCAACGCCTACGTTGACCACACTTGGTTGTGGATTATCAATCATTGGGACCGTGGATGCCCCCAATGAAGGGTCAGGTCTAGAGAAAGACAATTGATCGATGGTCACAATCTGGCCCTCGTGTGGAAAAAACAAGACCTGAAAAACTATAGCAACCACAACTTGCATGGCATAAGTCCAACTCCTCCCTAACAAGAGGTTATAGTCGAGGGGCGCATTGACTACCTCTACCTCGACACACATGGTCTTTCCTCCTAACTACATGGGGAAAGAGGGAATGCTACCATGTGGTCGGAAAGAATGACCGTCGAAAGCAGTGAGGAGAGTAGGTGACGGAGACAAAACGGGTTGGCCAACATCCTTCCAACATGCCAACGACATAATGCATGTCGAGGCTCCCTCATCAACCACTGTGTGGAATATATTTCAAGTAAAAGTTTTCGTGGGATAAGACACTACTATCTGAAATGCTATGTGGTAAGGAAGATGAGGTTTTAGGTTGGTTGTATCCAGCATGATTGTACCTGGATTACAAGTCTCGGTAGATCCTAAAGTGGTTAACAAAGATTTCCTCTAGGAAGGGCAACTCTGGAGGACCTCCAAAGTGGACATCACACAAGGGGTTTGTGATAAATCTTCCACCACAGAATAGTTCTGGGCGGCCCTTGTGTTTGGGTTGTGAGAATATTTTTTGAACGCACCCTTGGGGATGCGTGTCATTGTTTCACCCAACGTCTTCTTAATCTGTAGAGGAAGAGATGGGAGTTTGGCTTCTTTGCCCTTCTCAAAAGTGCTTGGTTTACTATAGTCATGCACTCTAGTCGATATAAAAGCATCACCCTTCACCATATATACATTCGCGGATGCGGGGTTGTTCAAAGATGGAGAGAGTCCTTGGCTGCCCCCTTCCATGCTTGCAGAGGCTTGGGTTAGATTTTTCCCATGTTGAAATGGATTGGTTAACACAACAGGCTGTTGCTATGTCACAGACTTTTGGGCTTCTGCAAGCCAAGGACATAGATGGGTTGGGTGGTCTTCCACGCATAAGTTGCATGGATACCTCACCTTCTGTTTCTCAGTGTTGTCCCAGCTAGCATTATCGGTAGGTTTTTTATCCCCCTTACCCTTCTTTCGTTGTTTTTTCTTTCCTTCACGCTGCTAGTGGCCTTTGGATTAGTCGATTGCACTATGTGTACATCCGACGTTTTGGTAGGGGGAGTAGCCAAAGCAGTAGTTTGGTTAGCCGCTGTGTGTTGTATAGACAATTGCTTCGTCAATTGCTCAGTGGGCTATGTTTGTGCTGAACCAACAATACCATCGACATGTGGTCCAACTCTCTGTCTAGTTTTATCAAGTATTGAGCATGGCGCATCTGGCAAGATCTCGTATAATAAACTGGACTAAGAATATATTAGCTCAAGTTGTTGATCTTGCATGATGGTGTGTTTTTCGGAAAATACTCCCGACGTCACGACGTCTTTGGATAACTGTGGGACCAAAGACTTAAGGAACCACTCGAGCAGGAATGCTGGTGGGACTGGTACCTTAATTAAACTCTTTTGGCATCTCCATTCTCAGATGTGATCAGAGATATGGTCCGATTTTGTTTGTGAGAAATTGGCCAGCAATTCGATGCCAGCGTCGTATCTCACAGGTAATTGGAAATGGTTTAGGAAAGCCATCGCCAGTTCGCTGAATGAAGAGTATCTTGAGTGATCGAGCTCAATGTACCATTTTGCGGCACTCCCAATGAGAGTACGTTGAAATAATCGCAACTGTACAGATTCGTCTTTCAACGAGTTAGATGAGCACCAAATATGGAAGGTAGTCACATGATCTCCTGGATCTTCGTTAGGCTTGGCCTCAAACTTTGGGATGTCCGAAGGCAACTTTGTCAGCATAGGAGGCCAACGCAGATCGTGACAAAGAGGGTCATTCAACAACCTTCTCAAGTCTGGCAAATGCAAGGTTTCCAAGAAGGGTAGTTTGGGTTGTTGGTGATAACCTGGGAAAAAGGGGTTTGGTGTTTGACTGGCACCAGGTTGCCAGGAAAAGTTTGGCTCCTGGCCTGGGTTCTGGTAAAAACCATGGCCATGGCTAGCATATGGATTTTGCATGTGAGGAGACATCATCGGCTGATTTCCAAAATAGGACATAGATGGTTGGGCATGCATTACATTTGAAGGACTTTGGGAAGGGTTTCCCCATGTCGGTCCCATGGGGATAGGCATAGTACTTTGTCCGAGGTTCCATTGATTGTAAAAAGAATTACCCCAGATCGACATTCCTGACAAGGGAACGGATCCCTGCTAAGAATTCCAAGGCCCTGATACAGAAGAAGTTCCTAGGTGTGCCCCCTGTGCAGGAATAGTACCCTGCATAGGAATATGTTGTCTGAAACCGGGGTTGCCCCCAGTTGGGAAAGTAGCTGATGAGAAGGCGTTGTTACCAAACGCACCGAAAAAAGAAAACGGTGTCGAACCTACTGTCATATTATGCGAAGGTGGTCCTTGACTCCCCGCTCCAAGTAAACTATGGTGTGTAGGTGGCCCGACGGATTGATGATGTGTGTCACCGAGCGAAGGGGATGAAGGAGGTATATGACCTCCCCCATAAGGGAAAGCGTTAAAAGGAGTAGGAGTGCCCCCCATGTGTCCTTGCAGAGGAGCGTTAGCGATCCCTGCCCCCAGACCTTAAGTCTGTGAAGTGGAGTAGGAAAGTACAGGACTTGTACCTGAACTAGGCATCCCATATGAGAATGGAGGGCCTATCGCACTTGGTGTGAAAGGGGTTGTGGCCACCGCCAAAGACGGGATCAGACCACTATGCAATATAGAGGCGGTCGAGACCATGGTGGCTCGGACCGGTGATGGTGGGTTAGGAGGTGGAAACTCTCCTGTGGTGACAACCGTAGTGGGAATTGAAGAATTCCCAGAAGGAGTAACAACATTTATTTCCATTGCTATGTGCGACATTGTCTGGAACTCGTAAGGATGAATCGATATGACGGTGGGTGCCGAAAGATCAGTGGTGGAGGTTTCAACTAGACCAAAAGCTTTCACTCCAAGGTCTAAAATAGTCGATTCCTTTGGATGTTGGTTGGGCACAATTTCTTGTGACCCGGTCACTTCAAAAGACCCTTTTTGGTCTAGCTTTCGCCTTAGTGGTGGCGGGGGTGGCTCCAGTGTAACCGGCGGCAGGCCAAGAAGCCTTCGTGATCGGCAGAGCTCGTGATCCTCCACTGTGTGAGAATATCAAAGACACTCTAGGGAATTCTAGTCGTTCAAAAACAACACACACTAAAAAAGTCCCAATAAGATAAGACAGGCAAACACTAAATTAATTGGAAGAACAATTACAACAACCAACACTATATCAACTTACCAGTGCAAGTGCAACTCGAACATGGAAGCACCCTCTAGGTATAATTTTCAAAGCATGGCCTGATGTCTGTCCTAGGTACCGTAGTATACCCCCGCAGTCACCTGTGTATGTCCCTAAAAAAGATAGGCAACTAGGTTGTCAGTGCGCGAACAGTCGCCAGGCGGGTATAGTCGAAATTCGGGTAGACCACAATGAGCAGGGTATCGAGCCCAAAACCTGTCAAGGGTATCAAGAGAAAGTGGTCCAGAAGACAAGTGAGGACCTCGAACGGATTCGATACCCACGAAGATCCATGGAAAATGCAATCGACGGAATCCCAAGACAAGCCCTCTATATGTGTTCTCCACTACGATTGGTCCAACTTTGGAGGGGTTATCTCCGCTACCTTTCCACATGCAACCTCGTTTTTATCCCCTGTGTTAGAGGGGGGTCCCAGATAAATTTCAAGATACTGGACTTGGACACTCCCTAACTCAAACTCCAGTGTTTGATTTTAATGGCCTTGAAGAGTTCCCTCTCCAACCTAATCCAAGGCCCTAATCCTGAACTAGTTGGTTAACCCTACAAACATAAAAGTCTAATGAATTTTAGATTTAGCATTAATTTTATGGCTTGTCTTATGTCAAAGGGTATGAAAGTGAAACTAGTGATGTTTGAAAGATTAAAGTAAAAATGAACAGAAAGCTGGAAACAAAAACCTTCTCTTAACGCAACTTTTCAACAACTTTTCTAATTTAAAAAAAATAAAATTCTAAGATCTTTTGAACAACAAACTGAAAGCATGATTTCACTCGACTATGAGCTACTTACGATCTAAGAAAACCATCAAGAACTTATGAAAGGAAAGACTTTTCCCTGGTTACTAATGCAAAACAACACTTTTCAACCAAACAAAGAAATGAAAGATTTTTTTATTTTTTATTTGAATGCTCACAAAGCAAAAAGGAAAAATATCAACAAGTCAAAAACCAAGAAAAACTTCTGGCCTAATCGCAGATCGAAAAGAATCACTTCAAGAAATCACACACTAGCAACTTAAAAAAGGACTCTCACACTTGTCTAAAAACCCTAAAGAAAATTTTGATGAAAACTTTTAAATGAAAAAAGAAAGCTATGGCTGAGTTCAAACCTAAGCTATTGACTGCTAGGACAGAGATTCAAAAACCTGAGAGGTATAACTCTTGTTAAGGGAATGGATGATTGTCTCACCCTCAACAAAAACTATCCTTCAAAAACACACTACTGACAATTCAACAACAAGCATGTGCACGCGAGCTGTGTAGAGCCAAAGGGCGTGTACATGTGTGTTGGCCTTATATAGGCCGTGTGTATCTCTAAAACTCTAAAACAAATAAAAACAGACAATCCAAACCAGGAAGACACCACTGATATTGAGAACCGGGATTTCTTGAAGGCTTAGACACTTTCTTTAACAGAAAAAAGAAAACAATGTAAGGAAAAAATTCGTAAAACAAACCAATTTGAGATGAACCCTAAGCTATAGACTGCAAACAACCAAGAATAGAAAGAGTTCCAGAAAACCCTTGAGAATAACTGATTCTGACAGGGAGGAGGATGACTGCCTCAATTTTTTTTTTGGAATCATACACGCTACTGTTACTTCTTCAACTAGCATTTACACGCAGGTTGTAAGAAAGTAGGGCGCGAGTACACGTGTGCAGACCTTATGCAGGCCACGTGTACCTTTGTGGGTCTCGAAAAAAAAACACAGTTAAGCAAAGAAATAGAGATAGCTAGTATGGAAGACCATAATCTCTGTTAGCTCAGACTTTGCAGAAATTTCAAAAAACATGAAAGAAAACCAATCTTTTAAAAATACCCAAAAATATTCCCAGGAACCCTAGAGACTTCCCCAGTATGGTCGCCAATTCTTTTGTGGTGGGAAATCCCCCTATGGACTAGCATTTAGGGTTATATTATGCATGCAGATAAGACCGAAGGAATCCTACTTTCTACCGTCATCCCAGACCTAATCCCCATTTCTTTTAAGAAAATACATGGTTAAACAAACATACCTTGTTCTGGACGTTCGATGTCGATCCTTCTTCACGCTTGATTGCTTGTTAGCAACTATCCTCCCTAGACTAACCTGCGTACAAAACAAACAACAAACTCTACATGCATTTTCTCTACAGATTAATGGGTTAGAGATTTAAGCATCTATTCACAAAACTATGAAGAACTCATATAGTGGGACGGGAAAAGCATTTCTTTATTATTAACTTTAATGAATCAACTTACAATGTCAAGACTGGCCACCGCTCCGCGAACCTGATCCTGGGCTCCTCTTCAAATGTCCTCCAACTTCTTTGCTCTGTATCTCTCTTTGCACAAGGATGGTTAAAGGGTTGGGACAATGGGAATGTGCAATTGGGTAGAGTTTATTTACTATTATTCTCCTCCTCCAAATAGTACCCCTAACCCTTCTTTTATAGGCTAGAAGAAGCTAGGTATTTGGACGAACCCTCGGCCATGCATGGCTGGAAGATTTAGTTAACTCACCCAAAGCTGTGTGTTCCATCGACAACTTTCCTTTTTTCATGCTTTTGTAGGTACACGCGAGCTGTTTTAGGTCAGCTAGCGTGTACATATGTGCAGTAATGGAGTAAGGCGTGTGGGCCCTTATAAAAGAGGTTTTTTAAATAGTTGTTCAACAGTGTTTTGGAAAAGAAGGAATCTTAGTTGGCCTAATGCCAGGTAAGCATGTATGGTGCAAATTAGGGTTATAACACCCACACATCATTCTTCATGATGGATTGATATTTCTCTATCATGACATCTCTCCATACTGGATGACTAGTTGCCTCCTCATAAATGGAAGGCTCAAAATGAATGATGTGGCTTGTAGCTGCGACATAGCACAAATATCTCTGAGGTCTCTTTCTCACTCGGAAGGTACCATGAGGAGTTGAATTTCCTTCTGCCTCCTGTGGAGTTTGACGAGCCCATGCAGGTCTCTTTTGACCTATTGTAATATCTTTGGGAACATTAATTGGAGCTATAGGATCAATGGGACCAATTTGATCAATAGGATCAAATTTTTCCCTCTGAAAGGTAATGTCATCTTGGACCATATTTGACATATAGAGGTTTCCTCATGAAACCAATGTCTAAGACATAGTGAGGTTCCCTCATGGAACTAATGTCTCACAAAACATATCGAGGTTTTCTTGTGAAACCAATGTCTTGATTCATTCATCTCACCATCTGAGGCATGTCAGGATGAAATCTACATTCCCCCCTACTGTTCCACACAAGACCCTCCCGAGAGAATGTCTCATGATGTTTCCTCAAACATCAACACTCCCTCTAAAGTTGGAGGTGACTCCTCCTTTGTCGATGCTCCCTCTGACACCAAAGGTAGCTCTTCCCCATTCTCTGGAGGTAACTCAATATCTACTCCCTATGGATGTAGTACATCCTCCTCTACTTGTATCTATCACCATAGTTGTGCTACAATCGGTCTTGACTGGCTGTATCCATGATCAGTAAAACTGTCTCTGCTATTTGGCATGGTCTTGTCCTGGGAGGTACATTGCTCTTAGAGACTTCCTATCTCCAAGGATCATGTCTGGAAATGTCTCTCCTTGATATCATGTTGGAAGGTCTTTCCCTCCATGTCTACCTCCCGTGACTATCATTATGGATTATGGCTCCTTCTCAGAGCTATTACCTGTGACCTGCCCGGAACAAGAAACAAGAACAACAAAAAACATCTCCTAGAGGAGATCATTTTATCTTGTGCACAACTATATACAATGACCCTCCAAAGGATATGTCTTCTACTATAACCAACACACATCCATCATATACTTGATGTCATATGACTACCAACACACATCCATCATATACTCGATGTCATACGACTAACCATGTTGATTTTGTAGTGTTAAATTAGACAAGCACAATTTTCTGCAAGTGGTAATTACTTCCAATGTTATACGATATTACTTTAGTAAACTCTAGAACATCACCAAGTAACTCGGAAAATTTCAACTTCTTAGAAACTTCGGTCTCTTCCTTAGATCACTTCCCACATGTCGGAGAGAAAAATGTGTGTCTATTGTTGTGTCTTTCAAGTTTCTTTTTATAGTAATATTAGATTGATC
Organism: Picea sitchensis; assembly: GCA_010110895.2. Classification (NCBI taxonomy): domain Eukaryota; kingdom Viridiplantae; phylum Streptophyta; class Pinopsida; order Pinales; family Pinaceae; genus Picea; species Picea sitchensis. The sequence continues at coordinate 72,649 of SNQJ01S0035768.1, forward strand.
CAAAAAGACACATCTCTTTGAAAATTAAATTAAATTTTCTTTCTTATAAATAGTTGGAGAATCCCTCTCGTACAAATATTTCCCAAAATTATCATTGAAAAACTAGTTTAGATTGGCTGATCACAAGACCAAAGGTGCGTCTAGAATTTGGACTAGCTTAGTCTGTTCGGTTCACATCATTAAACAATGGCTATGATGGGTGCCTGGAACTAGTCAGCATATCAAAATCGACAAAGATAAGATCGCAGGTATGGGGGAAATGACACTCCTCTCCGATGAAACGATTACATGCCTGCATAAAAAAAATATAACAGTGTTAGCAAATGCAACGACCGGTTCCAATCCATTTACATTAATGGAATCGTGGCTCGACGACACAGTTTTGGGGTTGACGGATTCTCAAAAGGCAGAATGAGAATTTTTTTTCTTTCATTTAAATGCAACAAGGGTTTCTCTTCAAAGACATTCTTTTATGGACAATAGGAGATGCTTCCGACATCGTTTCAGTCAAAAACATTTATATTGCAGTTCTGTCAACTCTTAATCTCCCAGCACAAACATGATAGAAGTTATCCTTTTGGAAGTGGAATGTCTAGTTAAAGATGAAACTCTTTATCTGGATGGTTTCAGAAAATAAAATACTGACCTGGGAGATGTTAAAGAGGAAAGGCTACAAGGGACCGGGCATTTGCATGCTGTGCAAGATTAACAATGAAGACTGTGATCATTTATTTGTTAAATGCCCTTTCACTAAGACTGTATGGGCCAGAGCGACTTCCTTTCTCAGTGTTAAAAATCAGTCGGAGGGGGTAAACTTCAACTTGGTTTTTACTTCCTGGGTTCTAGATGAAATTGTGTCCGCAACTCAGGCAGTTTTGGTTTGCTAGTTTATCTGGCTCGAAAGGAACCAGACGATATTCGAAGAAAAGCAACCTTCCATTGGGGCTATAACTTGTAGGATTATTGGGGCATACAAACCTTGTACACATCAACCAAAATTATCTGCCAGGTACAAGAGACCTCTCATACATTTGGAGGATTTCACTGTTGCCTTCTTTGATGGGGCATCAATCATAGGAGGCACAAATTGTGGTGCGAGGGGAGTAATTAAACAACCAGATCAGGGAGTAATCATATGGTTTATCAACTGCGGGAGGGGTACAAATACCAAAGCGGAATTATTTGGTGCCTAGGTGACAGTTACGCTTGCAAAACTTTGAGATATCAATAGACTAGTTCTTTTGGGTGATTCTAAAGTCATAATAGATTGGCTAAACCAAAAAACTAATCTACATGGTACTGAAATTGAAGGCTGGATGCACTGGACAAGATTGATCATCACAGATTTCCAAGATATAAAGTTCACACACATATTTCGGGAATACAATATAGAGGCAGATTCCCTTTCCAAGCAAGGACTGCTGGAACAAAAAGGAGTACTAACTTACTTCTCAATGATTGATGGGAGGACTGGTCCTATGTCCCAGATCAATCTGTTATGATTGCCTTTTTGTCTTTTCTTATTCATCATCCCTTGATTGTGGAGTGTGATATAATTCTTGGTTCGGATATGGAATACTATTGGTTTTTTTTCGGGTTGAACTAGAGAGAGGCTTGGAGTCCCCGGATAATGAAAAACTCTTAGTTTTGACTCTTTGTTGGATTGTAATTCTGTTTTTTCTTTAGTGGAGATAACCTTTGGGAAGCCACCTGCACATGTAAATGAATTTTTATTAATACAAAAATTCAAGCGAATTTTCATTTGGAAAAAAAAACTACCCAATGATTAATTTGGTTATAATCCATCCACATAGTATTTGACTTGGTTAAATTGTTCCTCCATAATTCATGCAATTCTTTGCATAAATATAGGTAGAAGTAAATATGTAGTACATTCCTCATATTGAGGTAATTAGAGATTTTTACTAGAAATCTCTGCCCACCATAAGTTATGGAATTCTTTCTATAAATTAGAATAGGAGTAAAAAGTAAATATGTTGTACATAGAGATTGTAACAACCCTATAAATTTAACACTTCCAAGATTTTACTCTACTCTCATTTTCCTGGGCCTTTGTACGAAGGAGTCAAGCTCAGTCCCGCTCTGATACCATGCCGTTTTTCTTCATATGAGATATGATCGATATATTATTACAATGGTGAGTGTTCCATATATAAAGAACATATGGTGACATGAAAGGATGCGTCCCTTGGATAATCAATACCTATTTATTATTATCACTTACTTATTATATATAATATTTAATAATCAATAATTATATTATTAATTATTAATCTAAGAGAATGTCTTCTCGATGTTGTCCAAACATCAACACAACAGATATAGGTTGTGTCAAGAATTCAATGTGCACTTGATTTAGTGTCTTCTTTATGTTTTTATGTTGTTTTTCATGTCAAAATATTCATATTTGCATCACCCTATCATTGTTTGTGATGCCATTGAATAATGATAGCATCGATGTTGTGTTGTGTTTGTCTTGTTAACATGTTTATTGCATTCTTTGTCTGTCGTTTGATACTGTATGGGTGTCATATGGGCATCATTAATGTTTTTTCTTACATTGTTAGGACATCGTTTTTTCAACTCTATATCATTCATATGTCATATTAACGTCAATTTGCACACATTTTCTTTTCCTTTGTATTAATATTGTGTCTATTTATGTCATATGCATCAAATAGATTTATGCAATCAACATTTTCAATATTTTATTGTTATATTTGTGACCTTATTGCATCACAAAATGTTGTTGACATCATATCATTCATATGTCATATTAACGTCAATTT